>JAMKCH010029647.1:0-65708 GCA_023653785.1 Ophioderma brevispina | reverse complement strand
CGGTCATCTTTATGTACGGGGGGTTACCATGAAATCGATTTTAATTTTGTGTACCTTCCTGACCTGTATTAATCATCTCCAATATTTATACATATAGAGAAAATAAAAACTGGACTTTTTCCATTTATCACCCCGCCCTAAATAATTACTTAATAATTCTCCGTCAAAACCCGAAAATAAGATTACGCAGCTGCGTTACCTTGTACACTTCCTCATTTTGCTGGTCTTAAATAGCAAGTCAATTGGAACTCATGCATCCGCGTGTTGTCAATTCAGTGGTTCTTCATGCATTGCATATAGGTGTGGTTGTTGTCTTCTTGTGTATTCTTCTTCATTAATCTTTTTCAAGATTGTTCGCACCAATAGCTTCCAGCTTTAACGTTGAGCCATATTTGTAGACACAGTGTTGCGTAACCAAGTATTTCTACGGTTTATTGCGGCAATCCTTCAAGCTTCTTCAGAGATCTTGTACAGGTAATTGTCTTTGAATACTTCGCACTGTTTCACTTTTAGTGGATGAGTCTCTTTTGATGTAGCATTGGCGTAATTCGCGATGATCCCCAATTTTGAAGAATATCAACATAAAAACACAATGTGTTGTTGTTTTATAATTAGAAAGCGTGATTTACTCGAAGAAATGTTTCAATACGGAATGCACAATAAGCGCAATCGTAATCCCTAGTTTCGATCCGTGTCCTGTAATTAGCTGAAAGTTGAATTGAAATTGTACACATTATCTTAACATTCGCCTAAGTATGTATGTGTAGGCCATCTTACGCGCATATTTCGGTGTGCCTGCCATAAGTTTAAGCCTTTTCATATTCTTTGTCCTAAAACGACAAATATCATGACCTAGGGGCCTCTAGAGATACCAACATAACAGACAAATGCAGCATCAGCATCACAAAGTGGGTAATAAATTCTTTTCGAGAATAGCGTTGAACATAACACAAAAGGGGTGTTAGGAATCACCAATGTGCCTTTAACATGATTAAAAGAAATAAAAACAAAAATATGCTTATAATAATGGAAATTGCATTCTATGGGTTTATCTGTTTGCTCCTAACCGCGTCACCACCCATTTAGTGGAAAGATACCTCACATCAGGACTACATATCTTAAAGGTGAAACGAGAGATTTCGATACATTCAGGTATCCCTAAAAATAAAATCAACTACTGTTTTTTGCCCTTATGCAAATGCCCATAAAAAAATATCCCCATACTGAAAGAATTAAGCTGAGAAACGCTTCTTTGGTACAGAAATTGGAAATTTCTAATTTCGTTAGGAGTAAATGATGAAATTCAGCCTATTTTGATATTGAATATAAGCAAATCAAAATCGCCTTTTTTTCTCTCTTTCAAGACATTTCTATAGCCAATACAAGTAAGAACTCTATTAGTGTCTAATCTATATGAAATAACCAATGGGGGAAACGCAATAAAACCCAGTCGTCCGTGGCGGGCGCTGACATTTTGAATATGCACTGAATCATTATCAGTTGGGGTGCTTGATACCACACATATGTCATTCGATACAACACTCCGCCCAAATATCATTTGGATGTTGGGTGCTATTGGGTGGATAAATTCTGTCCTCCCATGGCCACACAACGAATGAAATGACACATCAGGTCGTCTTTGATTTTAAATAAACCGCTCAATGAATACATCTTTTCACCTACACCGCGCATTGCAATTAAAAAAAAAAAAAAAAAAATGAGCAAAGATTATCTGAGTCACATGATCCGTCCCTATGTTCCATACAACACACCTGGCACCTCCCTAACACATACATTAATTTGTATCACGACCGATTAGTGTATATGCAAGCGGCCACCCACAGAATTAAATGTGGAAGAAGCGGAGGCAGCCATTGCTTTCTATTGTTGGTACCTAGGTTTTCTTATGTGGTCGGCAAAACATGCGAACGGTGATTTCTAAAGATTACTTAACAGTTTTGCCTCTCTATCTATATCGAAAACCTCTTGGAATACTATCATGACAATTTTTGGGTGCCTCAAAATCCATTGTTGTACCTTTTAAGCTATCGTTTCGATCCATGTGTAGCATTTGCACAAGGATCATTTGACAGGTGAATGTATTGTAATTCCTGGAATGCATCTATCTTGTCTGGTTAATTGATCCGATTGTACAATTTTGCACAGAGATCCATTGCGACAGGGAATGTATGTAAGCTGGATGCGTCCAAGCTTGTCTGTCAATCCATCCATTGTAGCTTTGTTGCACAGGGATCACATTGACAGGTGATGTATTTGTTGTCCTGGAATTCAATCTATCTTATCACAAATTCCTGGATCTTTCATATTGTAGTTGTTTTACTGTGAAACCTCTGCCAACTCCTGGATGATAATTCAGGTAGTTATCAATAAGAGTAGGATGCTCATGTGCTTGAAAATGATAATCTGCTATGCATAATATCATTTTATTTCCTACCCATGCATTGAACTCTTGAATCATATTATAGTTTAAGAATGAAATCACTTAATAATTACAATATAATAATTATAATTATTAACATTTTCCACGGGTTGGTAGAGCGTTTAAAATAATAGACATATCTTTTACATAAATCGGTACTTAGTGCATTAGTTGTTTTAAATTTACTTCTGCATTAAATGTTGATTTAGCATTATTACTATGATTGTAGATGTCAATGGATGTGTCGAGTGAATATCCAAAATTAAACACCAAACCACTTTGGCTGTGTTATCATTACTACCTGATTTTTATCGGGGTCCTGTGGATTACCTTTGGTTAGCGGTGTATGAAACTTCTATCTTCGGGAATAATTCGATACACATGCGATACTCCGAGAAACATGTTGTGAGGGAGATTCGAAACTCATATGAACCAGTGCGCACAGCCACACTCACGTATAATCGCATCAGCTGTTGAATCATAGCCCATTTTCATGTGTCCATTGCTTGTCAGGTAACGTATTGCGTTTCGTTGAGAAAGGTTAAATGAGTCCTATTTTTTGAAAAAACGCACTGGATTTTCGGAGTGTCATTCGTGCCAGAGATTCTTACGCACCTTTTCGTTTTAATACTTGGCGATATTTCACAACACGACTATTGTCATCCCTCCATAGTTACTCTGAAGACGTACAAGTTTTCTGTTCTTGATTTCTGTAGTTATGTGATTCCGAAAGGGTAGTTATTTGGCAGTTTTGTATTTTCAATCTCAAAATTGATTTTTCTGTTTTTGAGTGCAGTAAAGTGTACTGTCAGATCGACTTGGTTGCACTCACCCAGGAAATTATTATGTAAGTACAACAACATTTTATTTTTTGTAAGGTAATTAGGATTTAATAGAGGGTGTGTAATTAAAAAAAGATCTCCCAAAATAGTTGTAAAAGGTCTTTTTTTATTTTGTTATCAATCTTTATGCTAATTTTTTTTTCGAAATAACCTCATACAACATCAACAATGTAGTTACTACTTACTCAATATTCCGCGTACTACCTCAGTGTGTACAAAAGTAAAGGAATCATCGCAAATTTACATATATTTAAGTAAAAGACTCAATGTATTGCAGAGTTATATGCTAAAGAGACCTAATTTGGTGTAGATACGAGCTTAGGTGCCCTCATATTGGAATTTCTGTTCGGTGCAATAAATCGATCGACACGTAATATCTTAGATACGACTTTTGGTGCCCAACGAAATCATTGTGTATAGTTTTGCCACCGTAATTTTGCAATTACTGTCTTATTAGTTGATTTAAGTGGGAATAAATATTCAAAAATAAATTTTTAAAAATGCATTTTTCATCCGGTGATTTAAGTGGCAAATAAAATATTCAAAATATATTTATAAAAAATGCAATTTCATCCTGTGTACTATGCTTTTCTTCATTTAAAAGCCTCACTACTAAATGAAACACAAATGCTTATCCTGTAAAAGCATGAAATTAGCTACGCTTTGTTTTCTCACACGACATTTAATTTTTAGCGCGCGACAAATCCATCGAAATGCTCAGGGCGCCGCGGTGGAGCGCCTTAGGGCTTCTCAAACATAACGATAAATCGAACGACAAGGAGCTTTACGGAAAAAGCCCGATTTGCCAGAATCAGGATGAAACCGAAGTTCTTGGAGAAAACCTGCGAGGGGGACGGGTAATGGATCGGCAACCAAAGTTACTACGACACCACCTCCGCAGGAATCGAACCCGGGCCCGCATTGGTGAAAGCGAGTGGATGATCCACTTCACCAGCCGGTCCCCGAAAATATTTCATTCCCGTTAAAGCAGCTGCTGCAAAGACAACCGACCCATTGCAATTGCTAAAAAGCCGAAAACAACGCAATATAGCACTCGAACAATGTTTAGATACACCACAATCTTAACTACAATAAGAAAGCGTTTTAATGTTCATTTTAAGAGATTTTTTTGTTTGTCAGTGATTTAATAGTACGTTAGAAGGAGCGTAATTCGTTAATTTCTGTAAGTGTAATAATGGTAGGAATATAATCATGTGTAGGATTCATCAATCGTCGTTCCGTCCGTTGTTGTTCTCATTCTATTGTATACCAATTGTTGGGTTTTATTATTTTCCGAGGGAAACACGAGCCAAATGGTTAAAATGGGATAGAAAAAATTTTACAATCATCAAAAAAAAAGCTCTGAACTGCCTGACCTCTCTTGGTCAAAGTGGCATTATGTTTGTGAACTTCGAGCTTCAAGCATGTATTCAGTGCTTTAGGAACAGAGTACTCCTTTGAGGGTACAAGATTGGGAATTAACTCTTTTTCCAAATTATCAGATTCCAATGGCCTCATATTATACACATGGATTCTGTGTAAATTTGTGAATATTCGAAATGGAAGTCGACTGTTTTGCAATAATACCTTTAATTTTATACACAATGATATTGTTACAATAAAGGGCAGGGAGACGAATACCACACTGAATCAACATGTTTTTTGGTTATAACTTCTTTGAGTTAAATATTGGTGTTGTACCACCGATTACTTTTTTTGGAGAAAAAACTCAGCAATTCCAACATTCTGGCATATTGTTTAAAAAACGCACATGTAGTGGTATTTGTAACTTCAATAAGAAATGATTAGTGATATTAAATCATGCTGAAACATAATCCTGAGAGCTTTGTTTTACACACACTGGCCAAAGTTATTGCGCAACATGCAAAAAAACGCAATGCCATAGAACAAAAAGTGAGTACAATTTATACCATGGATTCTTGAAACCACACAGGAAGTAGGAATGCCAAAGTTCGTGTTTCAGAAATCGAGATGTTCCACAATAAAACACCACTGTACATTGGGTAGATAAGTCATCTCAGCCGATCTCTACAATTTTATCGGAAACTGCGAATGAGAACATTTTGATGGTGACTGACTATATCACGATACCAGCTAAAACCCCATCGATCTCCTAAGATATAGCGTGCGCAGATTTTGGAACCATTAAAGTGCGCTGCGCATTTCCAATAATTCCGGAAAAGGATGCACATAATGTGTTCTGCGCAGTTTAGTGAATTCCCATAAGGCGCTGCGCACTTGTACATACCACGCGTACGCCTGCGCACTTTCTCCATTTTTTTGTGCGCAGCACCGTGCAAATAGGGGGTCTCCACATACCTGGGGAATAAGTCGATACAAATGAATTCACCCCGAGAAAATGTTGTGTAGGGAGATTCGAAACTCATTGACCAGTGCGCACGAGCCACACATCACGGATAATCGCATCAGCTGTTGAGATCATAGCCCATTTTCATGGGTCCATTGCTTGTCAGGTAACGGGATGCGTTTCGTTGAGAAATGTAAATGAGTCTATTTTTAAACGCAATGGATTTTCGGAGGTGTCATTGTGCCAGAGACTTTTGACCCGCACATTTTGTCTTTAATACTTGACGATATTTAACACGCATATTGCATCCCTCCATATGTTACTCTGGACGTACGTAAAAGTGTGTGTTCTTATTTCTGTAGTTAAGGGTGATTCAGAAAGGTTAGTTATTTGGGCGTGTTGTATTTCTCAATCTACAAAAATTGTTTTCTGTTGATGCACAGTAAAGTGGAACTGGCAGGATCGACTTGGTGACTCACCAGGAAAATTATTATGTAGATAGACAGTTTATTTTTTGTAAGGTGTGGATTAAAGAGGGTGTGTATTAAAAAAAAATATCACTAAATAATTTTGTAAAAGTCTTTTTATTTGTTACAATATTTATGCTAATTTTTTCGAATACCTTAATAAAACCTCAAAAATGTAGTTACGACGTACCAATTACGCGCACTACCTCAGTATGTACAAAAGTAAAGGAATAATCGCCACCAATTTACCATATATCAAGTAAAAAAGACTCAATGTATTGCAGAGTTATTAGGCTAACGAGACCCCTAAATTGTGTTAGATACGACTTAGTTGCCATCAATATTGAATTTCTGTTAGGTGCAATAAAGTCGTATGTAAAAAACAGGTAGATAAGCGTAGATACCTACTTGTTGACTCAACGGAAAACTCCATGTGGTATAGTGATGCCACCTTAATTTTGCAATTACTTCTAGTTGATTTAAGTGGGAAATTAAAATATTCATATATATTTTGTAAAAATGCATTTTCATCCTGGTTGATTTAAAGGGGAACATCAAATATCAATATTTCTAAGAAATGCATTTTCATCCTGTATAATAATGATTTTCATTGTAAACTCACACTAAATGAAACACAATGCTTGTCTGTAAAAGCATGAAAATGTAGATCACGACCTTGTTGTTCTCACACGACGATTAATTATTATTAATGCACGACAAATCTACCGAAGGTTCAGGGCGCGCTGTGGAGCGCCTTAGGCTTCTTCAACCTCAACGAGTAAATCCAGACCGACAAGGAGACTTTACGGAAAGAAGCCCGATTTCAGATGCAGGAGGAAAAACGAAGTCTTGGAGAAAACCGGCGAGGGACGGGGATGGATCGGCAACCAAATTTACGTACGACACAACTCCGCAGGGAATCGAACCCAGCCACATTGGTGAAAGGCGAGTGGAGGAGCCACTTCACCAGCCGGTCCCCGAAAATATTTCATTCCCGTTAAAACAGCTGCAGACAAACCGGACCCAATTAAGTTGCTAGAAGCGAAAACAACAGCAATGGAGCACTCGAACAAGGTTTAGATACACCCAACCAATCTTAACTACAATAAGAAAGCGTTTTTAAAGTTCATTTTAAGAGATTTATTGGTTGTCAGTGATTTAATAGTACGTTAGAAAGGAGAGTAATTTGTTTAATTCTGTAATTGTAATAATGGTGGAATATAATCATGTGTAAATCATGCAATCTTCGTCCGTTGTTTCTACAATTGTTGGGGTTATTATTTTTCGAGGGAAACACGAGCCAAATGGGTTAAAGGGGATAGAAAAAATGTTGGACAATCATCAAAAGCTCTGAACATGCCTGACCTCTCTTGTCAAAGTGGCATTATGTTGGTGAACTTTCGATCTTCAAGCATTGTATTCAAGTGCTTTATAGAACAGAGTACTCATTGAGGGTACAAGATTGGGAATTAACTCTTTTTCAATATCAGATTTCCAATGTCATATTATACAAATGGATTCTGTGGGAAATTTGATGAAATATTCTGAAATGGAAGTCGACTGTTTGCAATAATACATTTTATACACAATGATATTGTACAATAAAGGGGCAGGGAGAGCGAATACCACAATGAATCAACATGTTTTGTGTTATAACTTCTTTGAGTTAAATATTGGTGTTGTACACCAACCATTTACTTTTTTTGGAGAAAAAAATCATAAATTCCAACATTCTGGCATTGTTTTAAACGCACATGTATTGGTATTTGTAACTTTCAATAATGAAAATGATTAAGTTGATATTTAAATCATGCTGAAACATAATCCTGAGAGGGATTTGTTTTACACACACTGGCCAAAAGTATTGCAACATGCAAAAAACGCAATTCATAATAACAATTGATTACAATTATACCATGGATTCTTGACCACACATTAAGTATTGAATGCCAAAGTTGTGTTTTTCACACAGATGTTATTCTCCATAATCCAAGATGGCAAAAAATGTTTCATTTGAATGTCATGATCCCTATATATGGCGGATTAAAGAAACTGCGAACGATAATTTGCCGATTACACTCCAGAAGGAATACAGACACAGAAACAAAAGAAATGGCTTCAAAATAGCCGCTTAATGAACTGTATGGGTTCGTTGTGATTTACTTAAATGTTTAAGTTAGAAAATTGGAGTGGTTGTTTGGACCGGAAACGAGAGTAAGTCAATAAAACACAGTGGTCTTCGAAAAAATCGGGAAATTCTGAGACATCCGAAATGCAATTTGAATGATAAATCACGTGGTTTACGTAAATCATGTCTAATTACGCGTTCACATTTACATGACAAACAGCACAATGTCAACGGTGCGATTAAAAACTTGTTTTCAAGTTATCACGTGACCTTTTCTTGCCATTAAATATCCTTAGTCCAACGGTGATGGATGTGCTTTCATCTTTTATTGACGTTATCTCATTTCCGGTCCATGCAACCACTCTTATTTTCGCCCTACACATTTACAGTAGACCCTTACAAACCCGTACAGTTCATTTAGCCACTATTTTGCAACCATTTTGACGTTCCTATGCTTGTATTCCTTTTAGAGTAGAATCGACAAGTTATCATTAGCCAGCTCCTTTAACCCGCCATATTTAGGGAACATGACAATCAAATGAAACGTTTTTCACACTATTTGATTCTGGGAAACAGCATCTGTTTGAAAAAACTTTACAACAATTACGTAATGTGTAGTTAAGGACTCCTGTTATAATTTTAAATCAATGTTGACAATAAATTGTTTTTCTGCATGTTGCAATACTTTTGGCCAGTGTGTGTATTTTTGTTTCCTCAAAATTTACTCTGAATCTGGATGTATCTGTTACCCAGAAACCTGTAAGTATCAGTACTCTCAGGCACTGCCCACTTAAATAGCTTTGCGGGCTTTAATAAAGTACTATACCCCCTGAAATAGTATTCTGATTTCAGTCGGGTACTTTCCCCTTAAATAGTATTCCTGTTTCAGTAAGGTACTGACACCCCTTAATAGTCATCCAGGTTTCTGAAGGCATTTCCCCATGTATAGTACTCAGGCATTCTCCCTTTAATAATATTCTGGGTTTAGTAAGGTACTGTCTTCTTACGTAATATTCTGGTTTCAGCAAGATACTACCCTCTTAAATAATTTTGTCAAAGTGGCCTCAGTAAGGTTTGATAGCCTCTTAAACAAAAGTTTGGTCTCATTTAAGTACTACCTCTTAAAAGTTTTCTAGTCTCAGTAAGGTACTACTGGCTCCTTAAAGAGTATTCTGGTTTCAGTCCGGTACTGCCGTCTTAAATAGTATTTTGTGTCATTACGGTACTGTCACTTAAAAATTAATCTGGTTTGAGTGAGGTACTGCCTCCCTACCCTTGAATAGTATTCTGCCGTTTTGAAAAGTATTTTGGATCCAATATTCTGAAATAGTGTTCTCAGGTTTCAGTTGCAATATTTTAAACTCAATTGGCCTACCCTATGTGTTCTTCTCTTAAATTCTCGGTCCGGGTCCACTCTTAAAGGCTGAGTCAGAGATTTCAAAATATATATTTTTGTGTGTACTATAGTCAACTAGAACTAGAAGATAGTCACCTAAAATGCTTAATTCCAAAGTTAAATATGAATTCTGATTTTTCGTTTTCCACGCAAGTACATTTAGTATAGTATATCAATGCCAAGGGATAATATACTGCATTAATAAAAATCCGGATCCGGAATTTTATACCAAACTTGTGCTTTTCTATATTAAGTACTTCGATTTGGGCTTAGATATTTCACACGATGTTAGTACGTGGACAAAACCATTCTGAATCTCAAAAACAACGATTTGTTTTCAAATTGAGGGCGCCCTCCTCGGGAAATCTCTGAGTCAGCCTTTAATATCGACAATTTGGAAATCTGAAACTATTTGGTATTGAAGGTCTAAAAGAGGCCAACCTATGGAAGCACCTAAGTCTATTTGTGCGCTCTCTGGTTTTGACCATTATCATTGTTTATTCTTCTTCTTTCCTTTCCCCTCATAAACGCCATCAAATTTTAATTTTTGTTTTTTAACACATATCAAATGACAATGACTAAAACCAAGCTGCAACAGGCTGAAAATAAGTTTATATAAAAGGAAATCGGCGAAAGTGGACGAAGCTAAAATTTAACAAAAATGATACACGCACATTAACAGAAACAGAGGATTTAATCAACTAAATAATAACACTAGCAATGGAGCATAAAATGAGAAACTTATTTTTGATAACAAACTGGGCATGGGCATGTATCCATTGCAGCCAACTTAAGATACTCTTAGACACTTCTTGCTGATACCAATTATTCACTTCAAATACCCGAGGGGTCATACTTGTCAAGTTCAATCTTGCTCAAGAACGGGGACGCCTTAAGCATTTCTATTAGTCTTCTATTCAATTATTGTAAAGAGCAACACTATGGGGCCACGTATCTCTTACTGTCATGATAAGTTCACTCAAGGTCACCGAAATTGCCACTATTTTATTGGTAGTGGTGGACGATTATTGACCAGTGAGGCACAGAGAGCCTGCATGTCATGCTTATGATGTAATTTGAAAGATTTACAGTAGAAATATCTCTAACTTCAGAATAACGTAGGCCTACAGTGTTCATTTGCTGGCATTTTCTAATGGGAGAATTGTTTAGGTACCATTTTTACTTTAATGCTGAATTTCCCATGTACTTATCTTCATGGTTGCATTGCGTAACCCGGTCGACCTTTTGGGCAAAATTAAAGGTTATGGTAAGAAAACACCCACCTAAAATTGGGTGCATTGTCCATCAAATATCCAACCATAATTTTTGTTTTAAAAACATTCATTTCATTTTGCATTTTATGCATGAAAATTAACAATATAAACATACGAAATCATTTCCATTACTTTTGTATAAAATATGCAAATGTGGCACCCCCAATGTGGCCCCATGGTTGCAGTGTTGAACCATCTCTGAAACACATAGCTTCAGAACTAGACAACCCTTGTACTTTTAGTTTTCAGAGAAATAGTGTATTTTACAATCTTACAATCTTTACAATTTTATAATTTGCAAGTATTGACTTTTTAAGCCACTGCCTTTAGTTATATATTTTGTTTGTCTCAGTTTCACATTTTAAGTTTTAGTTTGAATGAAGTGAGGAAGCAACATCACTACTTACAAAACTCGTTTTACATCTGATTTAAACATGTTATTCTGGAAAATGAAACCGATTTTACATATTATATAATAATGTTTAACTATTGCTTTTGATCTATGGAGTCTTAATTTTTTTTCTTTGTGTCTGATATAATTTGGTCAAAAAATTTTCAATTCCAACAAAAATAAAGAAGCAATTGGCACAAGTTTTGCCTGTTTTATTATTTTTTTATTTCTCATCAGAAACTGTGTCAAAAATTAAAGCAGTCAGCCAAAATATTTTGCACATGAGACGAAAAAATAAATTTCTAATGCTATCAAAATCTCTGGTTTGTCGAGGCTAGGGATCCATTCAGAATGTGATTTTTATTTTGCACTGATGCACAGATATGATAATAACTTTGTCGCCATTGTAACACGTTGTAGGGAGCAATGCCACTAAACACATTGGAGATTAGTAAGACAGGAATAAGTAGTGTTGGAAATATTCAGGAAATTAAAATTGTCTGCTTAACAGACCAATACAAACTTCGGTAAATCAGACTTGTAGTAACTGTCACACAAATGCGCGAAGGAAATGTCGTTTGACAGCATTGGTGTTTTTTAATTAAAAATTCATTTCATTGTCTACATCCGTAATTTTATAGCGCTATTTAATTTCTGGACTTTAAAACAAGAAATTATGCAAAGATTTCAGTGACTCGTTCATATTGCACCCAAAAAAGTACATTTTCTAGCAAAAAAATCTCACTAAATTGTGGAAATAGTCTAAATATACTTCCCTGGAAACTGGATATACTTCTAGCCATTGCTAGAAAGGAAAGTTGCTGTTGAACCAAACGAACCTGAAAATTTTCATGTCATTTTGATGTCACAATTGCTGCCTTACCATTACCAGTCAAGTTGGCGATTGTATAACTGGGCCTGGACGGTATTATAATAAACAGTGATGAAAGTATAGCTGTACAATAATGACAGTATATCTATATTATAATCACAGTAAAGCTGTGTTATCTTTCCACAATTCCTTTAAGACAAACATTAGAATATTGGAACATTAGGCAACCTTGGAATTACCACGTCATTCTACAACCATAAATTAATCATGTAATAAGCTTTGGAAACAATTTATTTTCAGTCATATTTCTTCTCTCATTAAACGAGAGCTAAAAGTAACTTTTCATGGCAGCTCCCAATGTCCCGGTTATCTATTCTATTATTGCAAACATCTATCATAATCATCACGCCACTATCAGTGATTTGTTCAGTCAGAAATCGAAAAAAAAATCATTCAAAAATCAGATTTTGCATTGTATGTAACAAGTACGAATATCCCAACATACCGGCAACTGATAAGACCAGAGCAAACCTAGCATGGACAAAATCTGAAATTTAGTCATTCCTGTCCGTTCGGACACTTACTACAAAACGTATTGAATGGAGAATCTACTTGGAAACACGGCGTTTTCTGTCCTTTTCTGTCAATTCTACAGCTGGAAAAAAACTTATGAGAATCTAACAGAATTATCCTCACTTTTAACAATTTCCTGCAAATGTAAAATATCGTGACCCATCTTGATAAAATCACGATAGTGTCTTTAATATGAGGTGTGTTATTTTACTACAGTATTTTGTGGGGCAGGAGATCTAGTACATATAGGCAGTTCAGGTGAAAATAAAGTGAAAAGTAAAATTTAAAATGTATGTATGTAAAAGAGAGACTCTTCAGCACTCAGAACACTTCGAATTTTGAATCGCCATTCCGTTGCAAAGTTATTCACTTTGTTTGTACTCGGACATAAACAGTCATTTGGAGACACGTGTCAAAGGTCAGTCTTTTATTTCTTTATTTGCCATGGCAACGTGATACTGTCATCTTTCCACACAAAAAAATGTAACAGAAATCTAAACGTTAAAAGGTATACACTTGATTTTTTAAGGGTTGTTCCTGCTATATTACCTACAGATTATATAACTTTGCAAGCATTTGACTCGCCATTTACCAATAATTTTAATCATTTTTGAGGAAAATTTGTGTTTCATGAAAAGGAAAACATAGTTCGTAATATAGATGTGTACTTTAAGGAAATTTACACATATCCTTCTGCAACTTTTCTGTCTTAATACACTCACAGAATTTTGCAGTCTATTCGATAGCCTTACTTTACCCTAATAGCTATTTTGACCAAAAATGAGCGAAATTTGTATTGTTTTAATCACAAATAAAACAATCTTGAAAATTTGAGGTAAGTTGTCTATACGCATAAACAACATAAATTGGAACCCAAATGGTCCAATACATGATCCCTAAATGGCCTAATGAACATGTGAAAGCGATTTTAGAGGCCAAGCATAAGGTGCTACATAAGTCTCTGCTATTATTATTATTAGTAGCGGATCGCGTCGTAGCGACAGTCATATACTTTTAATCGGGCCATTTGGGGCCGTTTTTGTTCGCGGATTGGTGTCCGTAAATGTCGGGACGCATTTCGGCCGCGTGAAAAATGTACGTGCAAATTACTGGTCGTGCTGGTTATTATAATATTTTTAATTTTTTTAATTTTTTTAAGAGTTTTGTTCTTTTCTGCAATGTGAGAAAGTTTACAAGCTATCGGTCTGAGAAAATGTTCATGGTTTCCCTTCAAGCCCTGTACCCAACACAAAATCAAGAGAGGAGTTATAGCAAATGTGGCATAGGCAATTTGGCATTTGTGGCAAAATGGGCATAATAATTTGAGATTTTTAATGAAATTTGCATGTGGGGATGGTTTTACAGCGATCCAATCTTTAGTTTCATTGTATTCTTCTTCAAACCTGTGACAAACAGACACTTTGTAAACAATGATTGAAAATATATTTCATGAACTAATTTACATCTTTTTGTCAAAATGCGCAAAATGTAGATAAGGCTGTTATAGGACCCCCGTTTTCAGCATAATTGCCACCAAAGACGCCATATTTTTAAGGTTTACCACTCTCACCAATGCACCCCTATTTTTTTTGGGGGGGGGGGAGAGAATTTTTAAAATCTTCACCAAAATAACCCTAGTTTTTAAAAATGACATTTTTTGATAATTTAGCAAATGTCGTCCAAAACCCCTATTTAGGGCATTGGCTGTCTCTCACCCAAAGACATCTATTTTTACACTCACCAAATTTGCCTCTGGGTCTGAGGTCGCTAGCCGAACCCCTAAGAAATTTATATTGGAGTGCCATCCTCCCCCCCCCCACCCCGTGAAAATGTTGAAAATAAAAGGTCGGGGGTATTATTTCCGCAAGGGGAAATGAGGAAGGAATTGAGGGAATTGAATGCAAAAAATTGTAAGCGAGAGAGTCTTGAATATGATTTTTTCATCAAGACGCGAGGAGGAACAATGAAACTTTGAAGGGGAATTGTGGATGTTTTTTTAACGGAAGCGACGGGTGAATGCGACATTTTTCGCCGAAAGAATTGAAATCCTGCATTCCCTGGTTTTGTAAATAATGAAAAAAAACCCCGTGGCCTAATGTCTTAATAATTCTTAAAGGAGCCCAATTGAGGGACCTGCTATAAGAGAAGGTCTAATCAAAACTAGTGTGTGCAATTTCGGCGGATTATAATTGGGAAAAATTGGGTTTTTAAGTTTTTTTAAAAGGCTTCATGTCACATCGAAGGCCATACCTCGGCTTGAAAGTATTACGTAACTCATATTCACTGAGATACAAACGATTTTGGGATCTTTACATCACAACCTCTGCATCACAACTGTCAAAAAGACAGCACCGCCACGTGAGCACCACATACGCATTATAGGGTTCCATTTTCAAGTTGTTTGGCATGCAAGCTGGTTTCTTGGTGGCATTTATGAATTGCACTCCTATAGTCTTCATTTCGGAGAGCTGTTAGCGATCAAATTGCGTTGTAAAAAAATACAAACAATTATTTGATTCAATATGTAATCAGTTACCTTGGTTGATTTTCTGGGAAATAATTTCGTGGTGGAGAAAAAAAAAAAATCGTGAATTTTTCAAAAATCTATCTCAGGAACTACGCATCTGATTCACAATCAACAAACGCCAAGCTGTAGCTTGTCATCCGAATTACACTCTGAAGGCTGTAAACGTCAGCAACGCTCAGATTTTACACATTTAGTCAGTCACGCGGTTTTATTAAACTCCTTAAATGCTAAACTCATCAAAAGAGGTGCCAAGCGGCGTGGTCATTGTTTACCATGCGTTCCAATGGGGCAGTTTGGAACAGGTGCTCGAAAACTTGTTACATTGTGAGATGACTTTCAAAAGGTATCTCAAGCGATTAGATAACAACCTACACATATTGTCAATTTCCGTTTTAGAATGTTAGAAGGGAGGGAAGATATGCTGCGACAACATATTTGAGCGGGAATGACATTGGGATTAGCATTATTTGGAATTAAATTGATGATTTTAGTATTTTGTTTGCTCTCTACACACCACACACCCAACGTTCAGTGCAGTCGATCGGTCGACCGATTACGTAATAGGTAACTGAACTGCCTATACAGAGTAAGGGAATCCAGTGTAAATTCTATGGCTGAATGGCTAAGGACATCATGGATTGGTAACTACTAGTAAAAATTTATTTCAATTTTGAGAAGAGAAGACAATGTAAGGAGAGAAAGTGAGAATTTTCTGTTGCAGGGAGATCTCTGTTTTTGCGAGGGTTATCTTTGGTGATAGTGAGTTTCTTTGCCAGTGAGTTGGCGGTCGATTCCGAGGAGGTACGATAATTTTTTTTCTAAACATTGATTGGTACAATTTGTAATCAAATCAGACATTTGTCTGCGACTTACGCGAACTTGTTTGTGATTCGTATAATAGCATTCAATACGTTGTTACAGGACTGTAGCTGTTTGAAGCAGCGATTTGCTTATGCGAAACATCGAAAAAAATCATCAAATTCGTATTTGGTATATTTTGTTACTGGCATAGATGTGCTCCCGGATGTGCTAATATAACCCGCGAGTGGTTGGCCTTGAAATCCGTGTATTAAAGACAGACAGCACGTTTTATCTGATTCTGTAAATTCTATAACGTCAAATTCCGACTTGAGATCAAAAAAGCCTTTCCGTGTGAATATCCCAGATTTATAAGCGTAATATTGTGCACCATGTCCTGTTCAGGTTGACCTCAAACACAAATATTATTGATTTTGTTTATTCTGTACTGGTGTAAACCACAATCAGCTGTTTAGTGTAGATTTTGAGACGTCGATGTTTGCGGGAGACAGTATGACAAATTTCCTCAAATACTTATTTTTTTTCAATATTTGGTGTTTTTATTCCTACATTAAAGTAGTTGTATGGAATTGTACATACTTAGGCCCAAAAAATTGTTGTATTGGAGTAACGGGCCAGTGCAAAATAGGGTAGGGCGGGCGGATTTTTTTTTTAATAATGCATTACTACATCAAATCATCACACATAGTCTATGTAATGTTATTAATATTGATACTTTTGACTCTTATTATTGAAAATCTTAAAGAGAAGTTGCCAAAGTTACACCAGAACACAAAAAACACAAAAAATATTGAGAAAATAGGTTAAAAATCAGGGTAAAAACAAGTTGAAAAATAAGATTTTTGAAAATCAATTAAAAAAATTAGGGTAGGTATACTTTTGTACAGGGCTTGATTTTCAAAATTAGGGTAGGGCGGGTTACTCCAATTAAACAATTTTTTTTGGCCTTATCTTTGATTTATAAGCTAAAAATGCATTTCCACATTTTTTTATTCTCTCACATTATCACTGCTTATCCCTTCAACTGTCTTCAACTGTACAATTACGTAAGTCAACTGCAGGTTGCATGTTAGAAAGATATGCTGACAAAACTTCTTTTCACTAGTTCTAATAGGTACGAACTCCAAACTTTGATTTGTACAAGTCTAATTAAATCAGGCCAAATGGCTGCGACTCACGTGTACGTGTTTATGATTTCGATTCAGCATAAAGTAAAGTGAGCAGTTATCAACACCTTGCATAGGGCCAGCTGTAGCTGTTCGAATTCACAGTAGCCTGCTGCACGTCGGAGATTGTGGCCCGAAATCATGCTCCAGGACCATGACCAGTCTTATTATCTCATAAGGCAGCTATTCAATATTTCTCTACTTCAATCCACAACTCTGATGTTTTTATGATTCCAATCTCCAACTCTAAAATACAAATAAAATCATAAACTAAATTTTGTTCCTGGAGTGGGATTCGAACCCACGACCTTTAGATAATAAGACGAGCGCCCACAGACACACGCCACGCAATCCGAGCCGGCAGGAAGTCGTCCTTTTGTAATACTTCAATATAAACATTAACGGAATAAAGCGCACACATAATAATGAATAGCGCCCCTATGAGACGAGTTGAAAATATATGCTTCTGGAGCATGATTTCGGGCCAAAATCTCCAAGAATCTAGCCTGCTGAATTATGAAAGTCAACTACAGGTTGGAGATTACGTAACCGCTTCCATAAAGACATGCTGACAAAACGTCTATTCACTAGTTCTAAGATTAAATTTTGAATAGCTACATCGGAGCGCAGAGTGGGCGTTGTTGCAAACCAAAGCATAATACAACAGAGAAATTACTTCAATATGACAGGAGATGAAGCTCCCCTTAATATCGTACGTTATGATTCATTACCCCACCATCATACTATAGTTATGCAAAATGGCCGTCGAGAAATAATTAAACCTTCATTTTACTATTGGGCAAAATTACAAGAAGTCACGAAAGGGTTATGAGAAGGGCAGTAATTAAACACCTACACATCATCATCAGCTATCAGCTCCTCTCGCCCGCGCCTATCTTAGGTCTTTGGAAAGTTCGAATCAGTCAAATCACTGTAAGCCTCTTGTAGATTTTGAGGCAAACACCGTGCTGTCAGTCAGAAATAAAGTGGATAATCACAAGAATTCCATAGGTCATCGGTGTCGAGATTCAGTTGACATGTTGTTGACTTCGTGTCTTGTCCATCCAAATTTAACCAGGTTACGTTACTTACTTAGCTCAGTGACAGCTAAGTAAGATGAAACTGACTAAGGTCGTCAAATACTT
Source organism: Ophioderma brevispina (assembly GCA_023653785.1). Lineage (NCBI taxonomy): Eukaryota > Metazoa > Echinodermata > Ophiuroidea > Amphilepidida > Ophiodermatidae > Ophioderma > Ophioderma brevispina. The sequence continues at coordinate 47,379 of JAMKCH010029647.1, read as the reverse complement.
TGATGGTAGAACTACCCAGAAATACTACATCTACCGATAATAAGAATCAAACTCACAGAAGAAGCCTAACTTTAGAAGTCTTACCAGAGTCGAGCACCGGGTCGAGCGCCGGAGAGTGTTGAATTGATTCATGAGCTAAAAAAAAATCAACATTCCACATTTACATCTTGCCCATTATTTTTAAACGTGAAAAGAAATGATCCTTGCATGAGATATCATTTTGCTCATTTTTTTTTTTTTTTTTTTTTTCGAGATTCAGTTGACATGTTGTTGACTTCGTGTCTTGTCCATCCAAATTTAACCAGGTTACGTTACTTACTTAGCTCAGTGACAGCTAAGTAAGATGAAACTGACTAAGGTCGTCAAATGCTTTGATGGTATGGTAGGACTAGCCAGAAATACTATAACAGCTTATAACTATCGACATAATAAGAATCAAATTCACAGAAGCCTAACTTTAGAAGTCTTGCCAGAGTGGAGCTCGAGAGCGTAATTTTTGTGTTTATTAATCGAATAATGAGCTGAACACAATTAACATTCCACACACAAGCGTACATCTTGAGAATTACATGATTTCTAAAGGTGAACATTGTAGAAACGATCCTTGCATGAGACATTTTGCTCTTCTCATCACGAAACTCTTATCCAGTCCCAAGGGAGAAGAAGATGAGAGGGAGGATAATTGAGAGATTGCATTTGTAGGCTTATACCTGATGAGTAGGCCTAACACCAAAACCTCTTCGCGGTAGAGTGACGTTCAAAAAGATTTGAAGAAACATAGGTCAACCCAGTGTAAAATTAGTTAGAAATTATTTTAATCACATAACGGGCTTGTTCTCTTAAAAAGTTGCACATTTTCTTGAAAACGAATAAAATGTCACATCAAAATTCTTGTTCCCAATATCAGTGACCAATGGATACACACTGACTTCAGTAAACAATGTAGCTAAAGGTATTCAACAATCAGCCCGGTATGCGAAGGAGAAAAACACTTCAGATTCATTGGAGTGCAGTTGAAAAGATTTCAGATGTTATCATCTCCCGATTCAGAATGAGTGAGTAATTGGTTTAAAATACCCGTCCTCGCAATTTCTATAGTGTGTGTTCTATAGCATTTCACTGTATGAGTCATCATTTATGTGATTGTTTTAAAATATTATATGCATCTCTGCATCGTAATTCTGAGTACAACGTGGGCGTGGTCCATTCTAAATTCAGCGACTCAAGTGTACTCAATCTATATGTATATTAGGGGAACGTGACATAGACAAAAATAACGTACTAAAATTAACCGTTAATAAAATCACTTAAAAAATTGTTTGGATGCTTATATTGTAAGAACATGTAAGGAACTGATATTATCTTCATCTTAGTTTGACTTGTCTGTAAGCCCAGGGCAGTAACATCATTGCCAGCATCCATTGTCACATGATTGTGCATCTGGCATGCTTTTTAAAAGCATGCAGCCATTACCTCGCCTACAATTGCTATTGTATTTGTCAGGTGGATTAGTAAATACAATTGCTGCCTATTTTATTTGTTAATCCACTTGACACCTGTCAGCTCAATATCTTAAAGCTGGTCCATAGAATACAATTGAATACATGATTTTCAAATATGCCTAAAAAGCATGCCAGACGCACAATGAATGCTAGCAATGACGTCAATGCCCTAAGATGACAGGCAAGTCAAACTGAGATGAAGAAGATAATATCAGTTACTCCTGCAAGTTTAATACAAAGCAAACATCCAAATGATTTCCTTATAAGTGGAAGTCATTTTAATAAAGTTCATTTTATAGTTTGTATACTCTCCCTTTAAAGGGCCACAATGACATAAAATATTCAGACATAACCCTTACTGAAATCACAAATTTAAAAAGCAATTTGGGTGTTAACATTCCGTAAAAAACAGTAAAAACAGCAAGAGGTGGTGGTGGCAGTCGGTGGCTATTCCTGCCACGTAAAATCAATGTGTTGACATCCCTGCCAGAATTTACAGTGCATCTAGCATGTTTTGTGACACAATTCAAAAGCATTCAAACCGGGATTCAGATATTTTATACTTCGGGCTTGTATTAAGATATTGATCTGACAAGTGAAAGGTGGATTAGCCGGGATTAGCACATATATAATAGCAATGGTCTGTAAGCTGATGACCGCATATGCTTTTCATGTTTGATAAAATGCTGGCAGTAATGTCAGCATCCTTGGTTTAGAAGTGAAGCTTACAAGGAAAATAATATTAGTTCCTTTTCCTTTTTTTACAAAATATAAAAACCCAAATTATTTTTAAATTTGTGGAAGTGATTTCAGTAAGGGTCTATTTAATTATTTCTGAATAATTTGTACGCCATTGTGGCCCTTTAACTGTACTTGTGACCCTTTAACTGTACTGTATATAATTGCAAAATGTCACTCTAACTTCATACGGCTGAGAATACAGAAGCAATCACTCCTCACTGATAATTTTAGTGAGGAATGAAGTAGTCAATACAAACTAGCCTTTTCAGTTAACGAGAATTCCAATCCAAAAACAACATCCTACATCGGAGCCAGTTGAGTGTTGAAAGCTGTTGGTATTGGGAGAACTCAATGTATGGTTTTCCCCATGTGTGTTCCGAATGATAATTATTTTTAACTGTTTTGATAATTATATGTTAATTTGAATATTTAACATATTTACGAATGATAATTATTTTAACTGTTTAATTATTTCATGTAATATGTGTGCTATTGTTTCATTGATCATACCTATTTGTTGGGTGAATATCAATAAATTTGGCCTTTTGGTCATACTAAACTGTAAAACTGTAAACTGTAATGATAGGAGGCGGGTATGACGGGAGTGAATGAGAACGTGTCAGAATTTTGTTTACACGGTTTTGTCTAAAAATTTTGGAGTGTATATTGCCATCAACTTGACTTGTAATATCAAATACCGTATGTGGGTATGGAGGGTCTGTAATTATTCTAGCATAATGTCTGGCGTCATTCAGATGGGTGGGTCCGGAAAATACGCATACTCAAGGGGTGCGTACCAAGTTAGTTGGGAATATGATTTATGGTAAAGGCGAAAAGATAGAAAATTAATGAAAGACGGAAAAGACAGGAGGAAAAGTAAATGACAGTGAAAAAGCGAATGTAAGGGGAAAAAACAGATGTAAATCAGAATAAATGCAATATTACTTTCACTGGCATGTTCGACCTTGTATTATGTGTCTTATCAAAATTTTTCATTTCTTAAGAGGTCTAGCTAGAATAGGCGAGGGGGAGACGAATGAAGAAAAGAAGACAGCTTGAGAAGAAAAGAGATCAGAGAGGAGTTATTCGAAAGGGCAATTTCATTTTTAAAAACTCGGGAAAGAAATATTGAAGACTGTTTCGAAAATAAAAATATTACAGAGTTAATCTGAAATTCGATAATGTGCTATTATAGTACTAGAAATTGCAAACTACCAAAATAATACGAATTCTTTTAGAAGCACATTATTGACATAGAGTACAATTAACCTTAATAATCTACTCACGCATAAAAACTATTTCTCGTTTAAGTTAAAACCAAAATGGGGGAAAACATGAGGAAAAGAAACAAAAAAAAAAAAAAAACCCATAAAAACGAATGTAAGGAAATGGCAGAATACAGTTTATAAGTCAGTATAAATGTATTATTACTTTTTTTATCGTCGATCTGGTATTATGTGCCTTATCATAATTTGTAATTCCTTAAAGGCTGACTCAGATATTTCTCGATGAGGACGCACTCAATTTTCAAACAAATCGTATTTTTTGCATACACACAATGCTCGTCCATATACTACTTACTGTGTGGAATAACTAAGTTCAAATCGAAGTCCTTCATGTAAAAAATCACAACTTTGTTATAAAATTCCGGATCCGGAATTTTTGTTATACACGGTATCCTATATCCTATGGCACTGTTACACTGTGCATAAATGTCTACTGCATGAAAACGAAAAATCTGATTCATCTCTAACTTTGGAATTAAGCATTTTAGGTGACTATCTTTAGTTCTAGATGGCTATCTTTAATCACTACACAAAAAGTTATACATTTCGAAATCTCCGAGTCAGCCTTTAATAAATCTAACTAGATAGACGGGGAAAGACGAATGACGAAAAGAAGAAGGCAGAAGAAATAGATCAAATGGAGATTGACAAGGGATTTTAAGGAAAGAAAGAGTGGTAGCTGTTTCGAACATAAAACTCTTACAGCGTTCTCTGAAATTCGATATAGTGTATTAATATGTACATGAAGGTAGCAAAGTCAAAATATACCAAATTCTTAAGGAAAGACATCACTGACATATTTACAGACTAATTTTGATATCCACTCACGCGTAATAAATATTCTTAAAGTTAAAATGCAATTTTACCAAAATGTCTATCAAAAAAATCATCGCATACAGGTACTTTGAGAACGTTTGCTTGCAATTATTGGACACTGTTATTGCATACTTAGTTGTTGAAAAGACGAAAAGTCGAAAACAAATGCAACGTTCAGGACTATGATAGTGGTGAACAAATGTTAAATGGTTCCACTCGAAATATTTAGATTCAACATGATTGGGACAAGATGTTGTCCACATTCGGAGGCTTTATCTGGTTTTCGTGTTGACAAAACATTACTATTGTACTGATTTATTATACCGTATTATGATTTTAAACTATTCGTTGCCTTGTTTGGGGCGCTGACTTCTTTGTGTGAGGTGGCGCCGAAACAGTACAGGTTGTCAAAAAGTGTGCAAGCAGATAAACTTCAATTCTCTAAAACAAAAGCACAAGGGGTATTTCATCTTTACGGGTCACTATTATATTATATTGGAATAGAACATTGTTGCATTTTTACCCTCTAATAATAGTTACGGTTTAAAAGGGAAACTAATTGCATAATGTTGACTAAAGTCTTTGTCAAAGAGGACAAGGGCTGTTCCTTGTTTTAATCAACATATTTTACGTTGTAGGACTAACATGCTTGATTATTTCTATATCGGGAAAATCCACGGACTCCCTGCGTAAACATGGTTAAAGAGAACAGGAGAAGATTTTTTGTGAGGATACAATCGATTTCTCTTATTTTTCCCTGATGGATTGTAGAACCGCGGGTGTAGAACACCTTCGCGAAGGTAAAACAAGTAAACTAAGAGAAAACAAAAACTATGTTTTAGACTTGCCCTGTTATCGTAATGTCCCATAGAAACCACACAAGCATACTTTAATTTTTGCAAAATTCATTATTTTTTTTTTTAAAGTAATTAACAAAGTTTTACTAGTGATTTTGTGATTTAATTACATTGTAAGCAACCAAATATTGGTAAAACCCGGGTTCGAAAAAAGTGGGGTGTTTTTTCTAGAAATGTCCCGAGTCCTTTCAGATAAATTCATTTGTAGACACAAATTCTATATACGTGTTTCAACAAATTCACTGAATAAATACCCTATACTCATGGTATCAGACCCACACAATTCATATAGCCATTGCACCCTAGCGAATTTGGACCCGGCTGCGTCCAGTAATTCTGAACAACTCCATGTCAATATTTGCACAAACATGGTATGTATATTTGTATTGATATTATTCTCCAAAAAGATAAACTATTGAGATGGCAAATTATTTCGCTGTGTATAGTCTCCACAGTGCAAGACATTTATAACAAAATCTCCCTTTACACTTAATTCCACACAATGTGGTCCTGATGTTATGCTCGTCCCTGGAGTTCAAGCTTCTATAGACATGCGGAGCGATATTGCTTCATTATTTATTTGAGGAACTTGAAAAAACGTTGGCTGGGTCGCGTCAAACAGACGGAACGAAAAAATTGACAAGGTGAAAAACTAAGAACAGCTGGCGTATGCATGAGATGACGGTAGCTTTACATAATTGTGAGGTCTTTTTGGAAATATTGAGATGTAGAGGTGTTAGGAGTTCAAAAGGCTTAAATGTAAATTACAAATAGTTTCACAAGTGTGGGAGGCATTTCCTTTGCACGTGCGCGAGGTATGGTGCTTGTACAAAGCCAACGTTGTTTAATTCCGGTTGCATTTGTCCGTGATTCTTTTTTTTTAATGCTGAAATTAATTGTAACTTTTTGTAACAAGGTCATATGTATAAAAAAAAGGTGGACGTTCGTCAGATTGAAACTCAAGGATTTATCGTGGTTCATCAAATATTTAAGGGGCAAAGAGTACGTGAAGTCATAGTTGGTTTAAGATTTAAATGACAATTCAGGTTACAGTTGTTGCACCGTTCGTTAAAACTAGTTTATTAAAATTTGGACGTTCCGATTGGTGACTTTAATAGTCCTAATAATAAATACTAGCTTCGATGTAGTGTTTATATGGAACGGCAAATACTGTCTCAGGGTTAGGAAAGGCTTTTGATTACCATTGATCTAAAGTCATCGCTCAAGCTTAACGTAGTGGAACGACAATTAGGGAGAGATTCTAGTATAATACCATTGACTAAATGACATTAGGGCAATATGTCTTTGTTTATCTAAAAATATTAAGGCTCAGTGTAAGTAGTACGTAGAGACCTAATTAGATAACCCGCTACTGGTGATGAGTAAGTCGCATATCATGCATATTGAACGGAATATTTGCCTTACACTAATAAAGTTTAAAGGATTCAGTACGTACGTACGTTAGTACGTACGAAGGATGTATGTATGGTATGTATGTATGTATGTATGTATGTATGTATGTATGTATGAGGTATGTATGTATGTTGGTATGTATGTGTGTGGGTGTACGTCTGTATGTAATGTATGTATGTATGTATGTATGTACTTACTAGAGAAGAAAAGGGAATACATTGTGGGAGTATTTTTTTACATGTGGGTCTTTTTCTTCAGTGTGGGAGTATTTTTACTAGAGTTACTATGGTACGAATTGTCCTATAACGGATTAAACTGTAATCTAGGTATGAGGTTATTCCGTATAATAAAAGGTAGAAAAGAGGATTTTCTAGTTTGTAAAACTATATAGGGCCGCGGCGCAATCCTCTTGGCTAAGAAAAGTGAGGAAAAACTCTAAAAAAAAAATGAAAAAAATGAAATAAAATGAAACAAATCTTAAAAAATGTCTAAAAAAGTGGATTTTAGAGAAAATCTCAAAACTATATAGGTGTTTGAAATTTCGTATATAGTTTTGAAAAAGTGTATTGTTTCTGAAAAAATGTAAAAAGTGTCTTTTCAAGAGATTTTTTCAGTGAAAATCCACATGTGCTCTTGTAAGGATGTTTATGTGTGGATGCATGTAGATGTATGTATGTATGTTATGTATGTATGTATGTAGTATGTATATGTATGCATGGTATGTATTAGATTGTATGTATGTGTATATGGCCTCCCTTTTTGATTAAAAATTTTAAAAATATTATTTTCTCAATTTATTTGAGAAAAAGTACTTTCTCCGGAAAAGCAATTTGTTTACTATACAAAGAGGGAAAAGGGGATTCCTAGAGTTGTTTTTGCTAAGTGCACCTGTTTAGATTGCACAATGTAGGGGAAGTGGGGAATGCCCCAAGGATGCTAAACTTCGAAACTTGTTTATGTTTTGAGATCAAAACATTGCAGAACCTAGGAATTCCTCCCACAAAGTTATCTATATAAGTGATGTCATTCGGGTGATGAATTCCGATTGTTCGGCTAGTGTAAGGTTATGTTTAGCATGAGGATTATGTAATGATTATTGTTAGAAAGGGAATCTCTCTGTGAGGTAGTTAAATACTACCACTGGAATGACTCTCTGCCAGCATCCACTACTACAAGTAGCTAGAAACGAGCTAGTTTTACTCTTCATTAAGGAGCATACATCAAGTACCTATGTCCAGGATATATAATTCCATGTAGCAGATTTTCTGTAATTATTCTAGAACTGTCGTCTTTGAAGCCGCAGTGCTTGGAATCAAATAAGGATTCCATAATTGTGGGATAGATATAAAATCGTGGTGATTATCTTTCCTGATAGACTGTGGAAGAGTTTCGTCGAGGGAATTATTTAACCTGTCGTCTTGAACTGCTGGACCAAAATTATCTTTCAGGACTGAGAAGATTCCCATGGGAATATACGAACCTGAAGAGTTAAGTTATGTGAACTTTGCATACTGTCATTTTTGGAGTCTTCGCGGTGAGGACATAAATCATCGTTGAACTGCAACGTCCTCGTTTTGAAGCCTTAAGTTATCATTATAAAATTGTGTAATAATGGTAATTTGGAATTTATGTATGTTTGGACAAGCCAAATTCCTTTAACCAATTACAAATCATTAAAAACTGGCTTTATTATAAAAATTCATATCACTGTTCACAATGTCATTTGGTGTTTGAAAAGGTATTTCTGACTTATGCGTCCCATGAGACGTCATAACAATGTACAGAAGGTACATAATGAAATATTTCAATACAATGATTTTGTACATGTATCAGAGTGACCAAAAATGTATCCCTTTACTTTGCTTGTTTGCCCAGCGTTTTTAACCAGGCAGGTTGCGTTTCAGTATACTTGTACAATAGCAAACTTAACCTACATGAGATAACGATGATTTCTTTACCAAAAATAAATACGACAGCCAAACTCAGACTGTACAGCACCTAACAAGAGATCACGTGACAGCTCGTGACGATTGAAAGGTTCAAAGTGGGGAGGAAGCCAATATTTCCTACTACCGCCTGTTGGATAAATTCTTCAAGGGACTTCAGTGCAAGAGTCAAATCATGTGACTTTTAATAGTGGGCTGGGCCTGGAGGATGAAAATGTCATCCTGTGGAAGTAAGGTGGGTGGCTTGAAAGTAACTACATCATGCATACAACATTTTCATTTCTCATCTAAGGGTCCGTTTGTTGCCTGCATGCTGAGTAGTCTAGCAGATAACATGAGTTCCCATGCATCCCCTTAAAACTAAAACATGGTTTTTAGAATCTTGATGACATCCCCTTAAAGAATTTTGATGTTACCAAAATCAAATATTGTCCCAAGGGTCCGTTTGGCGGCCATCTTGGATCTAAACAGATTAGTCATATAAAATGGTTCGATTTAGTTGAAAGTGTCTCAAATGACTCGTCTCATCGTAATAAATCAGAAAATATATAATTTGGCGTATTTGTGATGTTCAGTTACAGAGAATCGTGTGAAAACTTTGATAGATGTCATCTAACTTTGGATTGGTCATTTGCACAGGGCCAAACTTTTGAAATGAATGGATCTTGAAAAATTTGGCGTTAATTTGTTGGCCGAAATGAGCATGCAGCAATCCAGAAAGTTGTAGCTTGCAATACTCTACGGATGTTTAATTACAGTGGCAAATTTGGTTGAAGTTACCCTCTTGTCAAATATGCAGGTTTGTAATTAGGGACTCCTCGACTCTTTCCTAAAAAATAACCAAAACAGAAGGCCCTAAATCGCGGAAACCTTACATTTCCATTTCCCCTCATGGAGATATTAAATTTGAAAGCCTCTTATTTTAAGCGGTATTTTAGAGAATATATTTTGAGAAATGGGAAGGTCGAAAAATGTTATTCGTTCACTAATTTTGTAAGGCATTCCATAGTGCATAGGATATGCCTGGTAAAATGTCATACCAATACCTTGTTCTGCGATATTCATGCTAATTAATGTTGAATTTGCAAACAAAACAAAAATGATGCCCGCTCCTTTCTGTCATATGGAATAATGGTCAACCTTTATAGCAAATTTGACTTTTTTGCCTATAACGGTTGTTAACGGTACAGTTCTTAAAACGTACGTGCATGTGCTAAGTTGTCACTGTACCCGCTTGTTTACAAGCTTTTAAAGTTTGTAAACAGACAAAAAAAAAACACCTATATCGAGCTGGTGGTTGATCGATGACCATACAAACACGCCCCGAGCTAAATTCCCTGGTTCTCCTTCGCTCTGTACGTTTGTTTAGATATGAACACCTGTGGAGGAAAAAAGACATGGGTTAGAGTCAGATGACATGATACAATGACAAAAAAATACTAGTAACGATAATTGATAGGTCATGTTGATACAGTTGGATAATGATCGCGTTATTACGTCAACCATCGTTGACTAGTAAGTCATGTTTACGTTTGTTGTGTGTAGCCTGCACAGTTTTCATCTTAGAAAGAAACGACAACTTCCGAGAGCCACATAATAGATCATTTATCAGCCGATTTGATTGGTTCCTTATGGGTTATTGAATGGAATAAACAATGAGATACATAGAAAGAAAACTTTAAAGATGTCAGATATAGAAAGTTTATTTTGATGGTTCACATCTAGTCAATCATCAATCAAATGTATTTGAAAACAGTACACGATTTTAAAAAAAAAAAAAATACACTATAGGTGAACTTTAAGTGAAAGAATAAAAAGTTATAAGTGAATTTACTTGTAACAATGAGAAATAAGCATCAATATAGGTAGGAAACAGGGAGATGAACGGGGACACTGCTAAACGCAAGGCTTTAAAGTGCAGTAACCTCACCTAAATTACATTTATTAACCAAAAAAAAAAAAAAGTAAGGCAAAATACGACGAGGCAGCCCAATACGATACAAACTCATTCAACGGTAACCGACTCCTCATGATTCCGGGAATACTAAAATGCCGATGATAAGAAGCGGGAAAAAGACACGAGGGCGAGCGAGATGACAACACTACAAGAACTGCTGAGGACTATTTTCATCGTATTGTACTACAGGCGTTTTTAAGATGAACCACAGTGAGTGAAAAGCGTTGAAACTTCAGGGTATCATTAGCAAGTACTTATAAAGGTTTTAGAACGAGGTATTTGGGCAATGGGCATGTCTTGTACTCTATTTTTTTTAATCTTGAAATTAATGTTATGTTTCAATTATTTATCAAAGGTTTTATCACAGGGGAATATAAACTAAAATCAAAGTGCCATTTCTTACTGTGTCCCTATTACCCTTTAGAAAGTACTTATCAAATGATACAAAATAAAATGATTTCACAGGGCATGTTGAAAAATGGGACGGTTACCTTTCCATGCCACAAACGGTTTGATCCAAGAATATCCAAATACAAATTATGATTGCGAAAGAACTGGGACAATTGCCAATCTTTTTGCTACATTATGCGGGTAGTCGTGGTGAATTTCACACTTTCTCATTCGGAGAGGAGAAAATTATCGTAATAAATCCCTCAATGCTTCTGTACCAAACTGATTAGGAAGTCAGCTGGAGATTAGACTTTTTTCGATGAAATGACAAAAAGTTCCACTTTACTCAGACAGTTTTAGGGCAAGATTGTAGATCGGATTACCAAAAAAGAAGAAGAATGGGGGGAACATACGACTACTGTTTCTAACATAAGCGTTGCACTGCACCTGTCAACATAAACATACGACAATGAGCAATCATCACATCTTGGAAACAATAGTAATTTCCCCCAAGTATGATTTTTTTTGCCAAGATATTTTTGTGCAGCCATGCATATGACTGCAGCCATAGCGACTGTTCAAGTAAGTTCTCTATAACATAACGCTATGAAGTGTTGTACTAATGTTTGCTTTATTGTAACATTTTGACCTCTTATTGGAAATTATCCATTTGAAGTGCTGAATGAAATATATTTGTTAAATTTACATAATGGCTCAGAACTTGATGATGTCTCACCCAGTTATTTATGGTACGCACTATTTCGAAAACGCCCATTCTGAATTCATTGGACATTGTTAATTACATTGTGAAGAAATCAAGTTAAGCGATCATTCAATGAACCGAACAAAAACAATCAAGCAATCGTCATCATTATACCCAGGGAGGTGTTATACCAAAGTTCAGTTGAAACACGATATATAAGGTCCTAAAGTACTGAAATCCCTCGATCCATTTTCTTAAATATGGGTACCAGAGAGTCTCATACACCCGACACACATCTACCTATATACACAAACGCTATTCTACTCTATTCTTTATGTAATGATTGAACATACGCCCTCCCAAATACAAAACCACATAACATAGTACTGACTAACACGCACCCCAACCCCCGGCACCACCCACTAGGGAACTTGAGGTTAGATGTATTATGTGAGACGCGTACTTGTAGTTGGAAGGTGGATTTATTATTTTTTTTATTCGTGGATCGATCAAACCAAATAATTTCACGTTTCGCGTTCAAGTACAATCGCGTATTACATCTAAACCTCTCTACTATCACACTCGTCAAAGCGAGAGAACACGAGATTTCAGTTAGACACTTGCCGGCTCGAAATCATCAGATCATGCTCAATACACTAACATACGCAAAGTATGGTTAATTTACTTTATAATTTTTTTTCATACCTTTTATCGCTAAGTTTATTTGCTTCAATATTTGCATTCGTGTACAATATGAACGGTAATTAATGTTACTTGTGCAACCTACAGCTACATAGTGTGCTTAAATTGAAAAAAATCTTAACTTTGAAATTAACCACAATTCATGTTATCTATTTGATCATACTTACCGGGACAGGCAGACTGATAATCCGAGCAGCAGTCTCTGTTTTCAACACACGCCGTATCGCAATAACACTCCGAATAATAGCGCGAACCCTGCATATACCCTTTAGTTTTACAAGTTAGTGATTTTCCTTGACAACATAACGAATCTCCATAAGTTCCACCATCCCTGCATCCAGCAAAGGCTTCACTCACTAGAAAAGTTAACAAGACGGCCGAAAACAAGTCCATAATTGCTTTCCATTAAATGTCTTCATCATTAATTGATTAATTTTTATATCTCTGGTTTTGCATACAACTACAAGGCAGTTTCCGCCAACACCATGAAACGTCCACAAAAAACTCGAACAATTGTTGTATGAATGATATATCCAATAAATGTTAATACGATCCACTTCTAACATCCGAGAAACGTATTTCGTAGAAAGTTATTTCCTTGATTTCCTTGGGTAAACCCAGAATACCAAAGCTATGGAAAAGTTCTCAATAGATGCATCATTTCAGCAGCCATATAGCACTGGTTTAACAGATATGGTATGCATTCAAGTTGAAGTCAACTATTAGTGTGTAGGCATTTACTTGGAGTGCACGGAGTAAAGAGCACTACCCCGGCAAATGCGAGATGCTTATTGGTTGCTTGAAATTACGGGCTCATATGTATATATAGGCTAGCATTTAAACGCTACCAACATTATCGAAGTGACAGCTTGTTTGCCTCCCAACTGTAAGCAGTTAGAAACATAATACCATTAGTTGAAAGTCAGTTCAACTCGAAATGGGGACTATTTCAGGTGGACGAGAATAATGTAATAATAACGAGAATTGAAACTTTGGATCACTGTAAGTTGATTGCCAATTTGAACACGCGACAGAAACAGAAGGCTGATTGCCACAAATGAGGTTTGGAATCCCGGGGTGTAGAATTCAAGGTGCGCAAGTTTCTATGCACATTGTGCATCGTCTGCATTTCAAATACAGTTGGATTAAATTGTTAAAGAGACACTGGCACATTTGAAAAATAGTGCGCCCTCAAGATTTTTCAAAATCTATATTTTTGCATGGTTGTAAGGCTTTTATATACAAAAGCCCTCACCCGAAATGATTAAGACCAAATCAGCTTCCTTATGGGTAAACAGAACGATTTTATAATTTAACGTCGCCGGCGACGTTAAATTCAGCAGACGACGAAAATGGCGTTTAACACAAGAACACGCACGCCGTATGCATGTTTCCCACGCTATGCACACTGTTTGATCGGTCTATAACCTTTGTGGTTTTAATATCAGTGAGTACGAGTCAAAAATATTCATGTAATATACACATTTGTAGATTAAAGTTATGGAAAACTTAAAAGTTGGCCTACAAATTAACCTGGATGTCTTTATCCTCATATCAATGTCCCTATCTGTTTTGGGGTATGTTATTTTTATGTGCAAAATATATCTCTGTTCTTCCAATGGCCTAGACTATCCTTTGAGAGCAAATTGAAGAAATTTCATATTTTATGAAAATGTGCCAGTGCCGCTTTAAAATTTGCAACATATTAACATTGTTAAGGGTATATTTCGTAATTTTAGCACCATTTTTCTTTCATGGTTCAATATGTCTTCGGGAACTTCCGGTGATTCCGAAAGTATATTTTTCAAGTTAGAAGAAATGTCTGTTAGTATCACAGTGCTCAATAGGTGACTGTGTTGTCATTTCTTTTAGGGAAGGCTGAATCTATCACGTGCGTTAGAAGATTAGGCACACAAGCAATAAGTAAGCTAACGGTTCAGGGTGAAAGAGGCTGTGAATTATTTAACTACAGTTCGAGAATCCTGGAATGTAATATTTTGTACATCTACAAGGCTAATTCAAAAAAAGGAAAAAAAGTTTACTCATTTTTATTGTAGTTAGTAAAAACTCTGTAAGGAATTTCTTGTAAACTAATACGTCATTACAAAGACAGGTCCTGAATGAATAAATTAAAATTTGAATTTTTTATTTTTTTTATTTTTTTTATACTAATTTAATAAACCACCCATTTTCCGACTCTACAATCTGGTATCTTTGCATCAGTTTCGTGTACTACTCTCCAAATCAATAATGCCGTGAACAAGAAACCCTCCATTGGTTTGCAACTTTTCATTTCACAAAATTAAAGTTTTACTTTTTTCCACTCAAAATCCATCAATCAAAAGCAAAAATTTTAAATGCTAACAATTTTAATGATATCGAATTTTGAAATTCGCGAGTCTTTATTACTGTTTCCTCTTGGTAAACTTCTATTAAAAGAACACACTTCAATCGCCATGTTTGTATTTTTAAAAACTTAATTGCAGAAAAAGTTTGCGATGAAAAAATAGTTATATTAATACACGTGCTTATGAATAGAACGATAACACAATTATCGTTTGATTTACGGATTCTTTGAGTAGAGTATAAATTCCAAAGTTCAATTTTTTTTTAGCAGTAAAAGTTGCAAACCTGGATTTGGTCTTGTTCCCGCCTTTATTGATTTGCGTGAATAGAAAATGATGCAGTTCCCCGATGTGGTGCTCAGGAAAATGGGTGAATTGGGTTAATGAGTTAAGTTGGGTTTGGCATGTTCAAATTAAATTCTTTTTTTTTTAAATGATCGACCTTCAGAAAATTCCTCTTTGCGATGATATATTACTTAACAAGATTTCCTTTTGATTTTTTTCGTAACCACGAAAATCTGAGTAAACTTCTTTTTGAATCACCTGTATTGTGTTTTAAATGTCACCAAGATGCCCTGCCTGCTAGATTACATCAATTATTTGAAAGGTATCCATAATATTTAATGTTTTTTTTTAACCTGTGAATCTCTTCTTTTAGAAATATTCGTGGAGAGCTTTATTTTGTTGCTTAAATTTGCTAGTTTTTTTTCTTTATGATAGGTTTGTTTTCGTTTTTATATTCCTATTATATTATTTTTCTCTCTTCTGATACAAAATTGGATCGGGAAACCAGTCTTTCTTTCTGATATTACGCATGTTAAAGTAACTTTAATTGGTACTATTAGGTAGCAATGTAAAGATAATAACAGAAACAACAACGTATTTCCCAATTTATGGACTCCATCTAGAATCACTAACTGCAAAATAGAAAGAACATGCATCGGCGACCACCAAGCATCATTTTATCAATGAAGAACCATCAACATGCTTTTACCATTAGATGAAATACAGACAAATTAAATATCCAGGCAGGGGATCCTCAGCATGCTCAGAAGATGCGCTAGCACCCCAAGCACATCTGTTCTGCAAAGCCATTTCTAAAGAAAACAACGAATTGCTAATCTTACAATCCAACTCATTTGATCACGTAGAGCACAGAAATAACGTAACAGACACCAGATTCACAGCTACTCATGTATTTTATTTATTTTTTATTTATTTTAGACTTATTTAGCCTGGGTAGATCATTCAGTGTTTAGACACTGCTTTCCAATGATGCCCAGGTTCCAGGACGACTTAGGACAGCCAGGGTTTTTTTACCCTATTCTTTAACCTAGTGGCTGCGATTACATGTACAGGCGTGATTCTCCATGTACATGGGACCGATGGCTTAACATCCCCCCATTCTCATGGTTCGTTTGGCCAAATCCAAATGAAACACGGGGAGAGCGGAATTCCAGAAGCTTAAAAGTATTTTTTATCGACAAGGACATTATGAAAGGACGTGTTATTCAAAGTATCTCTCTCTCGCCCCCTCTCTCTCCCTCTGCTTGAAAACAAAACAATCTCGAAGATTCCAGAGCCACTAATTTAATATAGTGCAGAATTCTGATAACTAAGAATGCAGCTTCAAGAAGGATTTTGAAAAGCTTATTTGAGGGGTCAGAGACACAAAGACGTAATTCTATTTTTGGCAAAAATAAGATCATATATCAAAATTACAAGAAAGATATATATTGTACAGTGAAAACAAAGATGTAACTCCTTATCCCCATTGAAGTCAATGGCTAATGAAAAAGAGATGTATCTTCTTTAGGGCCAAGTGCTCAGCGATTATAGACGTTAAGTGGGATGTTTTGCAAAATGGGACCAAATGGAGTTACGTCTTTGTGTAATAATAAGGTGTTTGCGAATAAACGTCTAACGCGAATGCCTATTCTTGCGCCTGTTAAAACCAATCTCCTGTGTCAAGATTGTCAATAGACAGGCGCAAGAAGCTGTAAGAACTGAATAGGCGTTCGCGTTAGACGTAAATGATTCTTCGCAACCCCCCATTAACTCGCAATAAGAACTGCGTTAAAAACAACTGAAAACAGTGACCCCAAAGCCTCGTAAAGAAGCATTTGAAAACCTAAACGTGGACCTTTAGGCCTCGCTTAAACAAAATATATATTAAGCATTTAGTAAGGTACAAGCCAAGATTGTAGATAAATGAACGAACGTCAAACGAAAGATATGGCAACTATCCAGACGGACAGCTACCTGCAGAAGGCAGCGCGCTACAATGACTTAGACCATCTGGCAAGTGGTACAAGATCGAATGATCTGCGTGTGGTCGGCGTATATCGTGTAAATTACTGACACAATCGTCTTTCCCCCATATCAATTACACGTAAATGTTTCCAAAACTTTGCCATCTTTTTTCAAAGATAATTGCGTCAATTATTGCTATTCTGCAAACCTCTAAGTGGCGGCGGTATGATTTATCACAATGTGTAAACTTGTTTTGTGCCATATATTCTTAAATATAGATGTAGGACAAACTTGTCGGAAATTTGGTAAAGGTCGAAAATGGTGTCAATGGTGTTCTAAAATTTTAAAAATGTTAGTCCCAAACTAAATTTGTGCCAAGAACTTTATAGGTATAGCATCTCAAGTTTCTTAGCATTATAATTTTCTACAAAATTATGACCTTTAACCTAAATTCCACTACTAATTTTTAGATATTTTAGGTTCCTTGCAGTATTTCCATTCTAAAATGTGTGCTTTTATATGAATACTTAAGAGGATGTGACACAAGATATTGCCATATATTGTGATATTACCTGCCGTCTTGTACATGTTGTACCGCATAGTGATACGTAAATACGTTGCGAGAAAGAAAGTAATGATAACCTTGAGAGTTATAGTATGGGGCGGTGTGTTGATGGTTTGAGATTTGTTGGTTTTTTTGCTACAATTAGAATTTTGGGTCTTAAAATGTAGATGATGGTCCCAGGAATCCAAATCAAATTGTTACCCTTTTTTATCCCTTCCGTTTGGCGGCCATCTTGGTTTTCAAAATGGCTGCCATTTTCAACACATTTTGCTCTATATCTGGACTTCTGAGCAACACAGAAAGCTCAAATTGGTGGCAATACCAATGTTTGTGATGTCAAGGAACACAAATATCACATCCAGAAAGTCGCAGATAGTTTACTTCAGGAGGTCATCTTGAATTTCAAAATGTCCGCCATTTTAAACATATTTTGCTCTATCTGCACTTCTGATCAACATTGGAGGCTCAAGCTGGTGGCAAAACCAATGTTTGTGATGTCAGTGAACGCAAATACTACATCAAAAAAATCACAGATTGTTTTCTCTAGGCGGCCATCTTGAATTTCAGAATGGCCGCCATTTTTAACATATACTTCACCCAATACTTGGACTTCTGAGCTAAATGGAAAGCTTCAATTGGTAACAATACCCATGTTTGTGATGTCAAGGACCACACATTTACATCCAGAAAGTTGCTAATTGTTTCCTTTTGACGGCCATCTTGAATTTCAAAATGTCTGCCATTTTTAACGTATACTTCGCTCAATATCATCTGGACTTCTGGGCAACATAGAAGGCTCCATTTGGTGGCAATACTCATGTTTGTGATGTTAAGGAATATATATATATTGCATCCAGAGAGTCGCAGATTGTTTCCTTCTGACAGGCATCTAGAATTTCAAAATGGCCACTATTTTTAACATATACTTCGTCCGATATCTGACTTTGTGAGCAAAATAGCTCAAATGCTCCTCTCTAATCAGATATACATCCTAATGCACCAGAACTACTTAAATCATGGCATCCTAGGAGAGCCATAGCTCTGGCTGTTTTAATAAGTTTGTATATAGGTTTCAATGTTATTGCTGTCCGTATGTTCCAGTGCAATTTCAAGTATTGAAACCAATATCCATCTATCTAGCGAGATGCTGTTCACCATAGCGCCAAATGTCCCTGTCCGTCATTAAGTTGGGGAATGGCAGATGGATCCTGCTGCATGTCTCGAGCAATCACATCTGTTTGGGCATGGTAACCTCCAACATGTGATGTCCGAGACTACTTGATCAATCGCACGATAACAGTGACCGGCAAATCGTGCTTGGCGTTGGGCACCAGAAGATGAGATTGGAGGGATATCTCCACATATCTGCATGTGCTTTACCCATGTGCTCACGCCAGGATATGTTTTGAACCCTCATAAGAAGCCCGGTGTAGGTGCCATCCAGTTTATCCTGTAGCTCTTTCTTCATTGTCCAGGTCTCAGATCCATATAACAGGATACTCTCTTCACTCTTCTAAAGAACTTCAGCTTGGTTGAATTGGAGATACCAGATTGCCATAGGTGGTGTTTGTTTAGTGCCTGCATTCCAAGATTGTCGATCCCTTTGCGTGACACGAAGCCTTTCTGGCTGTCGCAACAAAGGACCCCAAGTACTGAAGTCCCTGACCATCTTTTGATTTGGTACCGTCTGATGCAGATGATTTATATATCTTCTCATTGATGGTGCCCCCCTGCGGGCTCGGTGAAGAATAACCGCTGTGCTTCCTCCCTGCATGTCGTCAAAGGCACTAATGGGACCCCCTGTCGGGGTTCTGGGAGAATATGCCCTCATTGTATTTTTAAAGGAACTTGTAAGATGTAGTTTTGTATTAGGATGTAAAGATTATTTAAAAGTTTATCATCATGGTTATCGATTATCAGTTTGGTATAATGCTCAAGTGATTTACTAAGTTAACATGAACCATTCCATTTATCGAAATACTACTGACATATATGACCATCTATTCAATCTGAAAATTGCCTTAATGTTTCAATAACTTTATTGATTTATCTTTTCTTTACAGGGATCATCAGGTTTGCGGGTTCTGATGTGCTTGTGATTATTAGTATGTTAGTTGAAATTTTTTTACTTGTACATGCATGGATGGGTGAAGAACTTTGTCATCAGTGTATGATTGGTATAATTTTAATTAGTATGGATAAGTTAATATTGTGAAGCTGTGTTTCTCTATGTTTTATTGTTGTAATTCATTGGGTTATCTTGTTTTAATCTACATGGAAATTGGGTGATGATCTGGTTCATTAGTGTATGATGTGTATCTATCTCATTGTTGTAATTTGGCATTGAATGAAAGTTTTAATATTGCGTCGTTTTTGATGTTCAATGGTTTTTATCTTAAGGACCGATTTCACATAATGTGGTTGAGTTGTCGTTTTTGTTACTACTCACTCACTCCTCCTCATTGATGGATCATATATCCGTCTTCTCTTGGCATTTAGATGTAGGCCGACTTTGTCGCGCTTCCTCAAGTAATTTATAGATCTTGTGCAGCCCAATATCAGATCGGCTGTTATAGCTAGATCATGTCTGCATAGTCAAGTCTGTGAGATCTGCCTTTGGGTGCGTCTAGAAACGCATGGGTTTTGATGGTTAGTCCGCTTGGTCGTTCATGATGGCAAACTGTCTGAGGATGTACTCAACGCACACGATTCCAAAGAGATAGGATCACGATTATCCCTTGGAGGATTCCAGTGTTGTTAGGAACTCCTTTTGTGGGGCCTATCCATGGGTCTGCACAAGCTGGTGGTTTATCATACATTATGCAACTGCTTTGACAGTCTTCGATCTGTGACAACGCTTAATTGGTAGAATCTGCAGCCATCCAGCTCGGTTTTACACGCTGTCAAAGTCTTGGAAAAGTCTACAAATACAATTGAACCTTTTTCTCCTTGGAAATTCACAACAACTCTTCATATCCTTCTGAGGGCAATTATTTCTGAGGTTAATGTTGAGGGTCTGTCTTTACGAACCTGGTTCTGGGTGGTTTCGTCTGAGAATGGGATCTATGCGAGAAACGATTCTGTGGAGCAGCAATGAATTGTAGATCTAGAGGCCCAGTGGTAACAGTGTATTCCTCTTTATTTTTTTTGTGGTGTTGGAGGTCACCTTTCCTTTGGTAGAGGATGTGAACGATGTTAATTATAATACTGCATCTGGTTGTTTCCCCGCCCGTGTAGATGTCGTTACAAAGTCTCACAGTTTTGATCATGAAAAAGTGGTTCTTAGTTTACTGCAGGAATAGTTGTCAGGACCAGGCGTTCTGGTGTTGTTCAGTTTCTCTTCAGGCCGATCATAAGCTCCTCTATAGTGAAAGGTCCATTCTTGAGAGGAAAGGCACCTGCTATATCTTGTGATTGAAGAGAGGTTCACCAAGGGTAGTGTTATTTTGAACTGTTTACCAAGTAGAGACCTCTTCAGTTTTTCTATCCTCACAGAATTTTCAAGTTTCCACCCTTGATTCTTATAGGTGGGTTACTTTCTTATTTCTTATATTATCATCAGTCAGCTAGCTCCCCTCGATCATAGCCTTCCCAGCGCATCATGCTTTTGCCATTTGGAGATGTAGGGTCTCAATTGCTTCAGCATCCTTTACTTCACATACTCCTCAAGCCCACGGTGTATAAGCAAATCATCATATGGCATCCTCGTGGCACATCGAAGGTTCTTCTTATTTGAGCTTCTGGTTTGCTTTCGTACGATGCTTCTTGGCTGTCAGAACTTCAGCTTTCGCTCCTGCTTTGAATGACTTTGTCATTTGGGCAAAGCAGTGTCTTCTTTGTCTTCTTCTTTTTCCTTCTCTTAGCATCTCCCAGTGCAATTTCTTTGTTGGCTGAAGTGGCGGCTTCATATATACTGTGTAGGGGTTTTCTAATCTTCATCCATCAACAAGGAGTGTTAACATGTATGTCGCTGCAGTATAACAGCTCGCAGAGCTTTGTAGCTCCAGCACCTGTCCCAGTCAAGTGTTTTCAATGGATCTCTGTGAGGGGGTTTACTCTGACGGCAACTTACCTGCTCTCCGGCAGAGCAATTCTATGATAGACTTTACAGTTTCAAAGGTGTTGTAGGCTCTTGAGTTATTATGCTGTTAATGCCATTACCATAATGTAGTCCAGCTGGCAGTCTTCCTCATTTGGGCAACGGAAGCCTGTGTCCACAGTGTACCTGCTTGATTTTGGACTTTGTTGCCAGTGGCAACAAGGCAATTTTCTCCATTCCTCACGCGCCACACCCCACCTCTGGTCTGTACCCGCCTCTGCACATGCACAGCTCGTCCCCAGGCCCAGTCTATCACCACAATCTCCAGGATTCGGCCAAGATTATGAGCTGGACCTGCACCGGTGGCAGTGGAACAGCATTTAAAACTATATAGAGATAGAGCAAATCGTCTGTTGTTTCCGGATTACCCATCAGTGTAACTGTTGTTTCAAGGAATACCTCATTGTAAGCTTCAGGATGCGCTCATTGCAGTTGACAAGGCTGGCACATGCCTTGAGAGCCTTTGGTGAGAAAAAAACCCCACATCTCCTGTACTGGATGTTTCTTATTCTTCCAGGCGAGCTTGAATAAGGTGCATATCCATGGGTATTCTCCTGTAGTAGAGATTCGCTTCTGCAGCATTGGTGTTCTTTCTTGCATGCAGAGACATCATATCATACCTTTTGTACTCATATACCCAGTCTTCTTTCTTTGCGTTTGTTGATAGTGTCTGCACGTTGTATGTGCTGATGATTAAAATGCATCTTACGTTTAACAAGTTGTCCATGCATCTTTTGTTAATATCCGGGTTGGACCTTCCAGTATGCTTTAGGCTAGGACCAACCCATCCTCTGATTGGTAGAACCAATGTGACCTCAGGAAGCACAGACTTCACTTTATCTTAACCCTGTTGCTACATTGTAAACAATGGTTCCCGCACCCTTTTCGTGTTGGGATGGTCCCTTAGCCTTTGTCACATCAATATCAACCCTTAACATCAATCTCAATCCACAAACAAAACAGGGGCATTGCCAACAAATGGAGCCTTTTATGGTTGCTCAGAAATCCATATATTGTGCGAAGTATATATTAAAAGGCGCCATTTTGAAATTCAAGATGGCCACCTGACGGAGACAATCTGTGCCTTTCGATATAATATTGTGTTCCTTGACAGTCACAAACATGGTGTATTGCCGCCACCTTGAGCCTTCTATATTGCTCAGAAGTCAGATGAGCAAAATTGTTTGAAAATAGGCGGCCATTTTGAAATTCGAATGTTCCGGCCTGAATGAACCAATCTGCGACTTTCTGAAATGTGATCTTTGTGTTCCTTAGACATCAACAACATGGGTATTGCCAACCAATTTTGAAACCTTCTATGTTTGTTCAGAAGTCCAGGAATATAGGGGCAAAATATGTTGACAAATGGCATGCCATTAATGTGAAATCAAAACCAAGAGGCCGCCAAACAATTTGATTTGGATTCCTGCGACCATTTCTACATTTTTAGACCAAAAATTCCAATTGTAGCAAAGAAGCCAACAAATAACACACTATCCCATACTATTATCGATATTGTAAATTTTATGTGAATTTTTCAGTTGAAGGTGAAACAAAAGAGCATGTTTTTTCCCTCTTTTGTGGATTATTAATATCTCCCGCCTAAAAAATCCGAAACGATATAAATTACTTATTCAAAAGGTATGTATGTATTAGGCTGAATTATATAAAATGCACAGAGCATTGTTCGCGTAATGTGTTTTGCTTATTGACCTTTGTCCCAGTGCGTAGCCAGAAGGGGGGGGGGGGGGGGGCAAGGGGAATTTGCCCCCCCCCCGTGGGATTTGACCCCCCTTTTTTTTCCCCCCCATGTAAAAAATGCTGGCTACGCACTGCTGTGTCCGTCTGCATTGATAACTAAGCATGATGTGGAAGTTAAGAGATTTATCCAGCTGCTTGGACGCGTTCATTTGAACGCAAGTTTGAGCACGTTTGATTGGCCATTTTCAACATCGTTTCGGTTTTTGGGGGGAGTATAATATGAACTTTTTCCTTTCCAGTTTTGTTTTATACATCGAAAAAATTCAAGAAAAGCAAAGTAAAATACAAACATAAAAGTTCTAAACAAAAAATAAATACCAGAAAACCTCGGTCACTTCAGTGTTTTTAATGGTAGATCCGTTGAACTATTCAATTCTGTGGAATAATGCATTGATGTATGAAGTGGCCGTGGCCTTATCTAACTTTAAGTGACGCAAGAAGTCGGGTGAAGTCGTGTCAATCCGGACAATCCCCAAGCCCCATTAGAGGCACTTTTTAGTATCACATGGTTCAGCGTGGTTATTTTCCTACTTGTTGATGGCGAATAGGTCTGTATTGGGGTCTGTGACCCATTCACCAATCCAGACCAATTGGAAATTCTGGGTTATGGCTTCCGTCCACCCTTGTCAAAGACTCGGGCATCGCAGTTGTACTATACCAAGAACATTCCCGTGATTTTTATTCTCTGAAATCAAAAGTTTCTAAGTTTCTGTTTTTGTAATTTCATGGTATAACCCGCAAGTCGGATTATGTCTTAGCTTCTTTCAAGCTTCGGAAATACCTTAAGTGAGGCAACGTTGAATTTTGGTATATTACAGATTTCACTGAACTTCAATTAAAAGTTGCCAGCCCGCCGAAAGCACTGACTGAGGTTACACCGTTTTCATCCTTTGATTTTCCCTAATAATCAATTTATGTATAGGTGTTTTCTTTCCGACTTAAAGCGTATGTTATAGAAGATTCTCTTTTCTATACATGAAGTATACGTCAACTTTTTCGAATATACAATTTGCCCCAGTTCATTCGACTGACTAAAAACTCCCGGTAAAAGCTTAACAAAACTTGCAACAAAGCTGAATGGCTAATCTTGAAACGTTCCTCGGATTGAACTCGGTTTTTGGAAAGTGTAACAACATTGAACAGGTGCTTTATATTCTTTGAAGGCAACTCAGAGTGCACTTGTCCACATGGACTGTTATGTTACATGTCTTATTAGTGTAATAAACCATTATAATGTTGTTTTAAAACTGTTTCTTAGACTTCTTTATTTTGGCACCATCAAATGGGTACATGTCTGAGAGATGAAGTTACTTTAAAAACCTGTACTTTATGCGTCCAACATAGAGCCCCCAATTGCGTTCATTCCATTTTTTGTTTTTTCATTAAGTTTTTTGTACTTTTCTCAATGGCCGTCTTGTTCTTAAAAATTGATGTAAAGAACCTCTCTATATTGAATAACAACCTTTACACAATTTTCAAATTTTTTATTTTTTTTATTTTTTTTAGACATATTTAAAATATTTGTAACCAATTAACACGTCGATGCCTAGGTTAAACATATTGAAATATTTAGTTGCAATATTCAAACTAAAATCCAATCTTAAGAATGGTCTTACTATTACAGCTTCTCGACATATTACTTTTTTCACTTAAAGTACATTTTGTGATGCAGTACCTACCTCAAGTTATTACTTCCAAATGATCTTGGATTATTGCATACGCAATGTTCATAATCAATCAGAACAAACACTGAGTTTGCCTTCATTTGTTGTTAAAATGGTTATATAACATTAACTGACGGGTCTCAAGGGGTTTGGAATAGATTTTCTTTAAAATAAGGTTTCCAAATGCATAAGCGATTCATGGGTTCCATGCAACCCCCCTTAAAAACTAAATTCTAACATAATTTTTAAGAATCCTATGACCTCTACTTAAAATTTTGATTGTTACCAAATCAATTTTTTTCCCACGGGGTCCATTGGCGGCCATCTTGGATTAAGAGGGTTAATGCATACCAAGTGGTTCACGTTTAGTTGAAGTTCCATAGATTCGTCTCATCACATGAATCAGAAAATATATAGTTTTGGTATATTTGCGATGTTCAGTTACAACAGATATTGGGTGGAAATGCATAAAGGTCATTGACTTTTTTAGATTGGGTCATTTTCAAATGCTTCAAATTTGACAAAATTGGTGTCCAATTGTTGGTATGAGCATAGAGCAATCTGGAATGTACAGTTGCCATGATTTCAGATCGTCCATTTTGGTTAATGTAGGAAATAGACGAGTTAGTCCCTCAATGATTCCCATACAAAACAATACAAATTTGATAAATGGTAACTTTACACTGCTTTTACAACCTAACTCAACAATGTAAGAATAGTGCAAACTATATAACTTTTCTGGATTGCTCTGCTCCTACTACCATTTGATACCAAATTTGTCAAGACCCATGTATTTTGAAATTAGGCCCCTGTTAATCATGACGAATCAAAATTGCCATGACCTGATCACATTTTCATTCACCCATATCTCCTGCTTCAACCTGAATATCACAAATATGCCAAAGTATATATTTTCTGATCTATGATGAATGAATCATTTGAGATACTTTTCAACTCATCCCAACCATTTTAAATATGACGGATCTCTTTGGATCCAAAATGGAAGATCTGAAATCATGGAAAACCTGTACATATCCAGATTGCTCATGCTCATACCAACAATTTGACACCAATTTTTTCAAGATTTAAGCGAACCTTTTTGAAAATTTGGCCCCTGTGACAATGACCAAATCAAAAAGTTCAATGCCTTTATCGCATTTCCACCCATATCTCTGTAACTACTGAACATCACAGATATGCCAAACTATATATTTTCTGATTGTCCTTGTGGATGAACGAATCAAGATATTTTTTTTTCACTAAATATGAACCACTTTGTACGATTAAATCGCCTCCTAATATCCAAGATGGCCGCCAAACGACCCCGTGGGACAAAATTGGATTTTGGCTAAATCAAAAATTCTTTTAAGGCGATTTCATAGAGATTCTAAAAATCATGTCAGATTACTTCTATACCCGGTGTGAAAGCAGATTATAGTCCGTGGGAGCCATAGTCCGGGGTTCCATAGACCATAACGGAATGAAGCTGAAACGAATGTTGCGTAAGAGTCACCTGAATCGATTGCCCTATCACCATTGTTCCCGGACATTGAGTATATCGCCGACAAAGGGTTACTTCTACACCGGGAACATGGTGAACATAGGGCAATCGATTCAGTTGACTCTTTACGCAACAAAGTTTTAACGCTTTATATTTTTATTCCGTTATTCGTCTATGGAGCCCCGGACTGGTGGGCTCCCGCCGGACTATATCCGCTTTCACTCAACACAAACACCTGTTTAGAAGTATTATAGCCGCGTACTCATAGTCCGGACAATGGTGAACAATAGTATCTATTCTTATTCCGTTATCGTCTATGGAGCGCCCGGACTATATCTTTTTTTCACACCGATCCGGAATTTTAAGAAAGCTCTGATTTTCTTTATGAAGGACGTTGATTTGTCTTTGGCCATTTTCAAGTGATTAGTATATGGACAAGATTATGTATGTGGTAAAAACATATTGTTTGAACATTGCAGGGCGCCTGTTCTCGGGAAGTCCTCTGATCACCCTTTAAAATGGTTTTTAATGCCTAGTTTTTGTGCGCCAGATTTTGAAGAATTTATTTCGCAAACCGTGTTTTACACAATACTCACTTTCGAGAAAATCAAGAATTTTGTTTAGGAATGAAAAGTGATGAATTTTAAAGATGATTACTCACACCTACATATAAACCCATGGGATGTTAAGATATTAATTGTAACTTAATTCAAGTAGAGTTAAAATCGCAGATCTTGTGATTTTAATTTCATTTATGATTTAAATATTAATTAAAAAAAGAAAAAACCTAAAAAATTAAAAAAAAAAAACTAATAATTTTACATTATAACTCGTCTTTTTTTTTTTTCCATAGTTACAAAGCGCAAAGGACTGAAAAATCACCCCCCACAAAATGAATGGGGCAACAACAGGACCTAAAACGGATTTTGGTACAAATGTGAAAATTGCCAACATTTTTATGACCTGACCTTACATTGTTCCTTTCCACGCGGTTCGGAAAAATAATAGTTTTGCCCTCAGAGCTTGATTGTAAAAGGTTTGTAGACGAAGAACGTGTCAAATTAAAAAGGTTCATCTCACGAGATCTAAACTCTGAGGTATGGCACGCCGTTGTACAGATTTGCTCATCATAGAATTTTGTGTGTGTGAACGTGTGTGTGTGTGGGTGTGTGTGTGTCGCATTTGTAAAATTTTGAATTGTCATAATTGGTGTTTGCGTGTGCAGGTAACATTTGGATTATAATAATTTGTGTGTGTATGTTACATTTGGTGTGTATATTATTGCTTGTGCCACCGTGAAATTGTAATACATCAGCGCAATCACTATCACACTCTGTGTGTGTGTATATATATTGGAGGTTATACACAAGGCCATATAAGCACCTATAGCCTACGTGCCAACGCCGCAAGAGGTGTAATAAACGCGCCATTAAACGCGCGTTGAAGTATAAAAACCAATTCAATAAAACACGCATAATGCATATACTGCACGTGTCTATTACAACACTCCCTAAAATACACAAACAACACACACACAAAACAAACAAACGAACAAACAAACAACAAACGCAACACACAGCCACGATTACACTCACCCATACGTTTGAACACAAACGGATTGTGTGTACACACACAGCGAATACACAAACACACAAGTTGATAGGGCCGCGCAGATATGTTTAATTTGGTTTCAGGGCAAACAAGGTAAATAAATTAATATTCAATCGCATGTATATCGGTGAACCAATCACAGACTCGTTAGATCTATAATTTGTACGACGTTCTGTTCATACTAGTAGTTACGCAAAGTTTCTTCATAGGTAACTGCTCAACGTACCGTGCTATTATTGCCGGTATTTTTCTCCTATATGCTCATGGCACTGACTGAGACAGAATTTTACATGATTAAGAGGATTGAAAATTCCCACATCTCCGTCCAATTGTCCAAAGGTCAAGATCAAAATGTAAGTTTAAAAACTATTACCTGAAGGATGAGTGACACCGCTGTGTGCCTAAGCCTACACACATCGAATGTGTGTCATCAGCTTGCTTCGTACAAACCCTCATGCCAGTGGGTTTATCCCACTACCACAGTTCCGATCTGTGTGAAGCCTACCTGATATATAACTCATCATTAACGGGATGTGTAAATGTAAACTATAATACGATCGTATGTAATATCATTATGTTTTAAGAGACATGCGGAATTTCCAGAAGAAGCGCCCCCAATTTTTTTCGAACCCGACTGGTTTTTGCATATTTGGAATGCTTCCATGTATTATATACAATCTGAAGTGATAAGCCGAATACCGCTCTTTATTGTACTACTTGATGATTTAGTACTTTCTGTCGTCACGACAGAAAATCAAAGGCAACGGTGTTCTATTGGTACAATTACGAATCAGGCAATTTGAAACAAGGTTTTGCTGTTTCTTTGTACTTGTTTGTCCAATCCGACCTTCGGAACTTTCTTGGTAGGTGTCTACAATCGATTTCCGTGGCCTTGAGATAACTTCGTATCCTAAAAAATCTCAATGCACTTTAAAGTTTCCCCTGACGCGA
Organism: Ophioderma brevispina; assembly: GCA_023653785.1. Classification (NCBI taxonomy): domain Eukaryota; kingdom Metazoa; phylum Echinodermata; class Ophiuroidea; order Amphilepidida; family Ophiodermatidae; genus Ophioderma; species Ophioderma brevispina. The sequence continues at coordinate 18,316 of JAMKCH010029647.1, read as the reverse complement.
CTCTACCTCATCTCGGGACTTACCTTAGCTTCACACCATAGACGTAGTAATGAGTTATATGTTTAGTAGTTTACTAGGCGCTTGTTCACTCGCACTCAATTGACAAATGACTTTGTGGATATTGATTTTAAAAAGAACAACTTAAAGGCGGACCGGCAATTTACTGAGGAGGGCGCCCTCACATTCCAAAAAATCTTTTTTTTGCATGTACATAATGCGGTGGGTGCCATGTGGGGTACTAATTACTGTGGGAATGCTAGCTTAAAGCAAGAGTTAGCACAGGTGTTTTTTTTTGAAGAGCCGCACCACTTGTTCAAAAATTTTGAGATTTTTAGACGATTGCATTGTGCTAACTGGCTATTAAACTATACCTGTTAATTGTTAGAGCTTGAAATTGTCTAATTGTGTTCACAAATGAGGAATTTTGTAAGTAAACTACTTATTATCGGGGATCCTGATACTAATACAACGGCTGCTTGGAAAGGCCTTCCAATGTGAAAGAGCCATTAAATAGCGCCATGTAACATGTCTACGTCATCCATTAGTTTTTTTCATAGTTCAGGCCATGCCGAGTTAGAGGTTATTTTCCTCGAGGTGGCTTTGTTCATTTTGACGGACATAAAACGTAGCATTTCCAGCTCTGCCGTTAAGTCCAATCCGGATCGCCATTTTTTTCCTATTATAAATTCGCTTATTTTGTATCAATAGCATTTTTTAGGCATTCTCGTTCGCAGGTATAGGTTTTTCCTAGACAATTTACCATCTTAACTGTGCAAAAATATCAAATTTTGAAATGTGTGTGCTCTTCAAAAAATATGCTAATATATTACTTTAAATCGAATTCCTTCATTTAGAAAATCACAACTTTGTTTTTTAAAATTCCGATCCAGATTTTTTGTTTATACAAACAGTATCCCCTTGTGGGACGTAATACTACACATAATGTGTACATCTGCATCAAAACGAAAAAGCCCGATTCATCTCAAATTTCGGAATTGTGTAATTTAGGTTACTAAAAGAATCTTTAGTTTAGTTGACTATTTTTCATTATTACCACACAAAAAAATAATATTGGCAAATCTTGACGTCACGTTCTTCAAGTTCAGAGTTCAGGAGCACTGGCACTTTGCAAAAATATGAAATTCTTCAATTTGCTCCCAAATGATAGTCTAGGCCATTGGAAGAATATTACCCATAAATAACATACTGAAGTGGAAACATATTCTGGACGTTAATAAAGGCTTCAGACATCCAGGAATTTGTAGCTAACGTTTAGTTTGACGTAACTTTAATCAACAAATTGTATATATTACATGAATATCATAGACCGTAGCATTGATTTTTAAAAACTACAAGGTCACCGACTGGTCAAACAGGTTACATACCATGGGAATCATGGTAACGGCATTTGTTTTCTTGTGGTTAACGCCAATGTTCGGTCATCTGCTGAATTAATGTCAGCCGGCGACGTTTAATTATAAAATTTCTGTTTACCCCTAAGGAACGCTCATTTGGGCTTATCATTTCAGGTGAGGGCTAATTATTATAACAGCTTTACAACCATTCAAAAAAAATAATTGTGAAAAATCTGAGGGCGCACTCTTTTTCAAATGTGCCAGTGTCTTTCTTTAAAAGCGGCATTTCGTGATCCACAGTCTCGTTCCCCCTCTTACCTAAAAAAGTTTTTGGATTTCATATCCAAACAATCTGTGCAGGGGGCGCGTTAGCACGGTGTGACTGTGATCCATGTGCACCAAATCTTACGTTCAATTCGGTTGTGTCTGTAGAATTCCCAATTTTGATTTCGGTCCGTAAACGAACTAAATTATAGCACATTGGCCTATGGGATCATGGGAAACAATCATTGTTCATAAAACCAAACAAAAAACCGCAAATTCATGGATCGCCTAAAAAGTTGTGAATAATCTTTTCCTCAAGTATTTCTAGTGAAAATGAATAAAACAGTAGGGGCTGGAATCACAAATGCCCCTTTAAAGTTAAAAAAAAGGCTAATCAGAAGTCCAAAAATATATCTATACATGTCTGGAACCAGAATGGGTATCCCTAATATACCCTACAAGTGAATTCTAAAAGCAACCTAAGCTAAGACAAAATCGCTTTTTATAATGCTTGCCCGACGCCGACGGACACTACCCCTATATACAACACGTAATGCAACGGAAATTCATATCTTTGAATAACACTGCTTTCTCTTTTCGAAATTCTGTCCCACTTTTTCATCACGGACGTACGAGAATTTAACATGCTTTATTCCTTTTACTTTTAAGATACGCAAGTTCAAATATTTTTGACTCTTTTGGTGAAGTTTGAAGGGGCATTTCATGATCCCCCCCTCGTCCTCCTGATTTACCTCATCGTAAAATTGAGATTGTTTATATCATCTGAACTGGTTAGCCTTAGATCGTCATGTGACCAAATCCTATGTGCAAATTGGTCGTATCTGTAAGATTTGCAATTTTTACTCTAGGCCGTGTGCTTACATGGCTAGGTCTTTGTATTTGTGTGATTTCTTTGTTTCTTTTGTTCTTCTTCTCACGCACTTCCGTTGTTTCAAAATGCTACTAGTGCCAGATCTTTGTCGGATTGAACCAAGCATTGGACAAAACCCTGACCCATCTTCATATAGGATGTAAACAGTTTTACCATAGGGGTCACGTAGGTCAATAGCCGGTCATTGTCGCACTAACCCCCTTTTTCCTTTCTTATCCCACAGTTGCATGTGCTGAATCTTTTTTTATCGATGCATTCTTCGGTGACTGGCCAGATGGGGTGTACGCAGATTTTATATAAGGTCATTTAGGGTCAAAAAGGCAGTCTCTCTAACAACCCTCTTAATATTTCAAAATGCTACTATGTTACACAGTTAACATGATCTTGACTAGACTTCGTCTGAATAACCCCTGCCCCAAGTGCCATACAGGTGTTATACAGAGGGTCAAGGTTCACGCAGGGGGTCATTACAGGTCAGTTGCGCTTATCCTCCTTTTGCTGTTTCCTTTTCTGCCACAAAGCAATTGCTGTAATCACTAGACTTTGGGGTAGAATAACCTGCTGACCACAAGGCCATGTTCACAGACCGCGTAAAGGTCACCAAGGTCCATTCACAATACCGGTCTTTAGTCGGCACTAACCCTCCTTTTTTGTCTGTTTATGCCACAAAATCAATGGCTATAATCAAATCACCAGTCTTGGTCAGAAGACACCACTGACCCCAGTCGCCTTATGGGTGTTTACCCTCCTTTTTGTTGTTTCTGCCACAAATCATTTGCAAAAAAAATCACTAGACTTTGGTCAGAAACCGCTGACCTAAGGCCCATAAGGGGTGTACACGATTTGGTCAGGAGGTTCACGCAGGAATCATTACAGGTTGGTCGCTCTTACCCTCCTCTTTTGCTGTTTCTTCTGCCACAAAATCAATTGATACAATCACAAGACTTGGTCAGAAGAACTGCTGATACCACGGCCTTTGGTAATGGACACTCAGGATCATTACAGGTCAGGTCGCACTTACCCTCCTTTTTTGCTGTTTCTTCTCTGCACAAATCAATTGGCTATAATGTCATCTCTGTTGTCATTTGACCATTTGGCTAATTATACATTTCCCCACTTTGACAAATAAGGATTGCTCGGAATATGACAGTTGTCACATTCATTGTCCTATGGTCATTGCAACATAAGGTGTACACAAAATGTTGATTATGATCACACGGTGATCATTAAAGCCATTTAGTGTCCCTTATCATGACATCAAACATATGTCTGCTAGTCCATCAGGTGATCGTTGATCCCCACGCTGGTTCAATTCTCGATGAGCAAATTACTCTAGAGCTCATGTGGTTTTTGTATGGCAAATGTATGCCAGAGCTAAAAACTCTTCAGAAATCCCACTAATTAGAGGTCCGAGCAATATTTGGGGGTTGGTAACATAATTCCCACTTCCCACTGACTCCGAAAATGCGAATGGTGGCCACGCCCCCCGTTTTTGGGGGGACGCCCCCTTTTGAGGTAAGTACTACTGACTGTATCTACAAACCGGTGGACCTAGAAGGTTGATAGACCACTCAAAATGTGCAAATGTCACTTATGGGGGTCAGTTAAGATTTTTTATATCCTAAAAGTCAAAGGTTTTTTAAGCTAATTGCCAAAACTGATTTCACCATATTGCGCACTATAACAATTAATGAATGAATCACAAGGTTTTGTCATGGCCAAAGCAGGAAGGGAGTTCACAATACACGCCTTGGATTTTGCTTCTAACTCTCCTCAGGGATAATTTTGGGTAGACTAAGGGTAGGTCCCAACAAAGAAACTTCGTATTCTTTCCTGGCAATGCAATCGATCTTCAGTCAGTTAGCCATGCAAGAAGTTTGCCTCAATCCACGCCACATAAAAGTAGGTATTTGATTTTTTTCCTGGATAACGCGCAACCTCTCAAACACGAATAAATCGTCGAAACTTTTAATGAACTGACACGAATAAAAAATCACACTATAAACTACACGACGGGGTTCCAGGCTTCTAAAAAATGTTATGACCCCAAAGAGTTGGGCCCTTTGTGTCTCAATGGAAAATCGCTATTTAAAATTCCAATTTAATGTTTTTGGGCATGGAACTCTTTGATATTTTGCCTGATTTCATGCACAGGGCATGCAGTAGGGCTTTTAGATCATGTTTTTAGAGCCCCTTCAGCAGCATTAACTCTGCTATTAGGTCCCTATAAAATGGTAAAATATTTTCCACGTTACGATGGGGCCATTCTTGACCCCTCCCAATGAAAAGAAAGGGTACATTAAAATGCGAGTATTATATCCCAGTGAGGATCCAAATGGCACAATAAATTTGTGCCAATACAAAGGTCATGATCGGGGGTCACAACTGATCGAGTGGGGGGAAAATACACTGCTAATAACAGCACAAAATGCACGGTTTTCACCTATATTTACCCAATTTTGCTCAAAGTCACAAAATTTTGACGGGCTGCCATTTGAGAACGGAAAGAATAGGATATCTTTTTGTGACTACCCATAACACCCAAAAATTATCCCTGGAGGAGAGTGAGAGCAAAATCCAAAGTGTATGATGAAACTCCCTTCCGTTTTGGCTGGAAAACCTTATGAATTCATTCATATTGTAATATATGATGATGAATGGGTTTTTAATTATCTTAAAAAACCTTTGACGTTTGGATATAAAACTATATTACTGACCCCAAATAATGTGGGCCCCAGCCGCACATGTTGCAGTGGGTCTCTCACCTTCTAAGTCCAAACGGTTCTTGTAGATACAGTCAGTAGTACTTCGCTTCAAAGGGGGTGACCCAAAAAAGGGTGCGTGGCCATTTCAGCATTTCGGCGCAGTGGGAATTATGGTACCAACCAAATATTGCTATGTAGAATCAGGAATTGTTCGATTTGGAGACTTATTTGAGAGCAAGCAAACTAAGGTTAGACACCCGTTTAAGGAGTCTCTCAAAATCGAGGGAATATATAGTTTGGAGTCTCGCATAGCGAAATAAACCCAGAATGAGATCTCGCAAATCCAGGAAATATCCAGTTTGAGAGTAGCTCGCAAATCGGGGGAGGAAATACCAGTTGAGGGTCTCGCAACCCTATCGACGGCTGCGGGTGGATTGTCGGAGTATTATCCTCAACGGATATTGCGATCTTATATGCAAAATGGTAAACATGTCATCCTTTTATATCGTCCGATGCGTAGCGCAAGTAAATTTAAGAAAGATAGAGGGGCCGATCTTGGTTTCAGTGAAACATTTTCAGTGAAAACAGGCATTATTAGTGTCTATTTAGAAAAAAATAATTTAAAAAAGTTCCCTTCCGATTTTTAAAGCCATGAACGAGAAACTATAATAATTTAAAGTAGTACTGTTAAAAATTTCTGCAAAATTAAAAAAAAAAAAAAAAAAAAAAAAAAAAAAAAAAAAAAAAAAAAAAAAAAAAAAAAAAACATATAAGAAATGCCTCTTGAACACTTTCACATTTGATATTATTTCATAAAGATTGCAATTTTTGGTTTTTATTTACGCGCCATGATAAAAATATACAAACAAAAATTGGAACTTGTTAATTTACGTAAATTACGAGCAGCATTTCTGGCAGCACAAATTTCAGGACTTTCGGTATTTTAAATTACGGATAATTCTATTAAAATACCAGGTTTTCCGTAATCTGAGGCAAGTTTCCGTAAAAATGCGTAAAAGTTCTGCAAAGTTGACAAAAACTTCTATTGTTTTCGGAAAAGTCTGTAAACTTAATGAAAACGTCTTGAAATTTCGCTGCCAGGAAATTTCCGTAAATACAGATAGGCCTATATTTTACAGTGTAAGATCACGTGCGTGATACTGAAATTTGTTTTGTATGGATTGTTGGATTGAACGCTATGATGTGGCCAGAGGCCTTTCCATGATCTAATGCCTCACCTCCACCTGAATTTACTCAAGCTCAAGGAAATTAGATTTTTATTTCACATCTGAACCGGTGGCCCAAGTAAAGGGGCCTATAGGCAAAATGTGTGCCTAATTCTTACGTGCTTCGATTCTTCAATCAACAAATAATGTCAATCAAATTTATTCATCTCAAAATCAATATACAACATAATACAATATAAGTATTGCATGTTAAACAATGTGAAGACACTGCAGTGCCCTTGAAACAAAAAGGTATTAACATAGGATGGAGTACAAACATTTACCAGGAACTCTGCTAGATAATATGAAAATACCAATATACAAATATCAAGTGAAATATTAATAAGAAAAAGTATATATTGTATATGCGAATAGTTGGAACAAGACATAGAATAGACGTGAACTTACGCCTACATAATAACAACGGGGGTTCTGGTTGGGGACGGTGGTTTTGAGGCAGATTTCCCGGTTGGAGTAAAAATGTTCTACACACACAAAAAAGCCAGGTAAACTATGCACCGACTCAAAATTGGGGTTAAAATTACGATCACAAAAAAGGGTCATTTTCACACGTTTTTTGACCAATGAAGTGGTCAACATTTAACCCATTGTAGTCGGTGCATTAGTGACTCAAAACGGGGAAAAAATGACCCCGTTGTTGAAAATACCTTTTAGGGTGTATATGGCAGGCAAAAAGAGAGGTTTAAGCATGTTTTCCGCTTTTCTTCAAAGCTCCCCCCCCCCCGCCGGTTACGCCAGGAAGGAAAGTTTTAAGGTGAGCAGGTAGGTTCTTCAAAAAAACGGACCTTGGGAACTATGGGTGTCTAAATTACAGATATTAATTTTAAAATCCCACATTGTGATCCCTCCTCAGGTGTATACTCTGAAAGTATTATTTTTGTATTTATGTCCGTAAATGGACAACCTTTTCTTGATTGATATCTAGTGAACATGATGTGCTAGGATCACGAAATCGCACCTTTAAGAAATACGATTAAAGCGTTAGTAGTACCATAAGTACCCAACAAATAAAGAAGTTGTCAAATGGACGATTATTCAGGATGGTATTTCTTTCATTCAGCTTTCAGCCAACAGATAGGGCGTCGGCACCAGTACATGCGCATGCTATGCATTTATGTAGTCAGCATGAATCAACTTTTTAGGGAAACGTTAAGTTAAACGGTATTTCCCGTGCCCTTTTATCCGAAGAAAGTAGGCCTATCATCCTTTAAATTGCCAGGGAAATTTCAGTTTCAATCATTTTACCACAGGTTCTCTAGACAGAGGACCGAACATTAAATTCTTTTCATTTCATTCCAAAGACATGGATGATCAGAACAGCTCCGAGTAATTTGATTGGAGTTACTCCCTACGATGAATAACGAGTTTTGAGTCACGATACCGGCCACATTTGTGAAACTGGCGTCACCTCTCCGAGGTTTACCTAGAATTATGGAGAATGTATAAGGCAGCTGAGAATGCAAAATCGTAAAATACTACAAAGATTCGAGAGACTAAGTAGTATTCATATGTGCCAAAGTTTTGCTAAAAACATTATTGGAATGTACCAAAGCCGTTGTACATGTAGGATTACCAACTCAAAGTAATATAGGATTGCTTGAAGCATAGCCAAGGTACATATTAAATTTCCATATTTCGTCATAGTCTCTATAGAACGACGCTATATCATCACAAAGGACACAAAGATCCGAGAAGATATTATAGGCCAGCACATTAACAAGTTCGTTAATGCGACATACGCTATTTTTTGGACCACCGACTTAGTGCCATACGCTGCTCTATTATAATGTGTCCCCAGAGATGTCTCTCGGCGAGGGAGTCGCCGGCCTCTGCCCGGCCGGGCTGATGGCCCGTGATAGCGGATGTATTCTAACTTTAGTTACGCAACATGATTATACGCACATGTTATCTTATTCACAATCACTTCAGTTGCTAAGATAGGACTACTTCCAAAAACGTTGTATTCCACAGTATTGGAAATCGGACATATAGGTAATTCAAGATAGATTATCCCCCAAAATTACTCAATTTTTAAACTTTCTGAACAAAAACATTAAAAAAAAAAAACAATTTCGGGACCTTTTTACTAGATTTGAGATCATTAATTCAGTTAAAAGCAGGTGCGTTCAAGGGCCCGTCTTTCTTTTATTCTTGTTCTCCCTCGGCGGTGCTCAGGGTTCGCAACAACATCAAAATACAGCTAGTGAATAATATACGACTCTGTTGTTATTACTATTACTACATCATCTATTTCTAAGAAAAGACAGTCATGTAAACCGACCCACCTTCCGATAAAAAAAAACGATGAAAATGAAATTGCATTGTGGAAACACCTTAAACATAAAAAAAACACATAACTACGCAGCACCACACACAACCCACACACACATAAACACACGTTTTCGCGGGTTTCTCCAGGGGGGCACGGACCTGAAAAGGTGGTACGGGTAGGCGGCCTTTATGACCCCCTTTCAGCCATCCGGCAGTTCACAATGTCCCATTTGAGAATATTTTGTGTCACAAGACACCCATTCAAGCAAAATTTGTTTTTAACTACTTTGTGGCCTAATTTTGAACAAATTTTAGTTATCCAAGGGTTAAAATTTGCAATTTTCAGTCGCAAGACCCCCATTGGGTAAAGTCCTGATCGGTTCAAAAGTCCAAAGTGCGGCCTGGCTAGGTCCATCTAGAAGGTGACCCTTCGAGCATCGGTGGCTAGGCAGTGGGAAAATGATGAGTACTCTAGATGGACTAGACCCTGCGGGCCACACAGTACCACAAAGAAAGTTAGTGAGTGTCCCCCCCCCCCGGGGTGTTCGTATTATATCTTCTTATATTAGAAGCCTTTCAACGTCAACGTCAAGATTATATATCTTTATATATTACTAGCGGGAGGCCCGCGCTTCGCGCGGATCCAGCTAGTTGAGTGAACGGGAGGCGATCACTGAAAGAGAAAAGATCACTGAAACTGTAGCGATCACTGATGTGAAACAGAAACGATCACTGAAACAGAAGAGATCACTGAAAACTGAAGCGATTCCTTGAACAGACAATGATAACTAAAACTGAAGCGATAACTGAAGAAGTAACACAAATGGCGACACCGTCATAATCAAACCAGTGGAATACAAATCATCAGTCACTCCCGTATGATTTACCGTCCTCCTGAAGTTTTAAGACTCCCCCGGCCACAAAAACACTTTTAGTTAACTCAAATTCCCGTATCATATCCTGTATCTCGATTAGTTACAAATTTTAGGTATTTTCTCGTATTTTAAATAATAAAAAAAATGCAATATTTAATACCGTATATTTCCATTTAACTTTTTTCTTATGTAATATCCTCATTTGTCCTCTCATAACGCCTCAAATTCCCGTATTATAAATTGTCTTCCAATTTCCCCTTGGCCAAGTTTAGATTCCCCGTCGCAACATCCCGATGAGCGTATTTTTTCCACAACTCAAGTTCCGTATAGTTTCAGCATATCCCGTAGCTTAGCCCTAAGTAGGCCTACTTCCTATTTTCTCACTAAAACCGCAATATTCATCCCGTACTTACGTATATTTCAATTTTTTCTCAAAAACGAATCTCAAAAACTAACTTCACCGCGGGTGTTCTAACCCGTACTTTCCTCACAAAATCAAAGCGAAATAATAAACAGAATGTTATTGATCATTATTTTCCTTTACCCACATCACCGTTAGTTAATATAGCTCGGTGGTTTTACACTACCGTACACAATGTATAGGAGCCTGTTACTGCGTTATAACCCATGTGCGTATCCGCGTTAACGTTGCGTACCGCAGATAGCGTCTCACGCGTAACCACCCTTCGCAACGCACCACGCATATCGCGCCACTTAGGGAACGGTGCAACAGAATGGTAATTATCATAAGAACCGAGCACATTTTCGTTGATTTTTCAATCATTTTGACACGGATTTAGTCCAATATTGCGCTAAACGCCCAGGGGATCCTCATGAACCTTTCATGTGAATTTGGCGAAATATGGATCGAAACTGACGGAGCCTTTTTAGCGAAAAATACATACAAAAAAAAAACATAAATACATACAACATTTGGCAAATTATAGTAACTAGCGGGAGGCCGCGCTTCGCGCGGGCTCCGCCGCTAGTGAGTGAACGGGAGCGATCACTGAAACTGAAGCGATCATGAAGAAGTGCAACTATGGCGAGGCCACCGCAACCAAACCCGTACCCCTGAACTTTAGGACGCATACGAGTCGCAAATTTGTAGTTTTAACACTTTAGTAACTCAAATTCCCGTACCTACCATATCTAAGCTCAAGTAGTTACCGATTTTAAGGAAACGTCAATATTATTTAATCCCGTATAACTTTCCGTAGGGTATATTTAAATTTTTCTCGTATTTTTTTTAAATAATAAAACTTCATATTTAATTCCCTAAGTTTCCGTGCCTTTTTTTAAAAGTAATCCCCGTGGGGTTAGGCCGTACGTAGTTTCCACAATTGTTCTTCATAACTCCTAATACTATATATCCCGTAGGATGACACCCCGCCCCCCCCCCCCGTCAACAACCACCCGTAATCGATTTCTATTCCTCGTAGTTTGCATCATATCATCTTCCTGTACATGTAGGCCTATATAGTTCCTAGTTTCTAAACATAAAACGTCAAGATTTCATATCTGAAACTTCTGTATATTTTATTTTTTTTTTTTTTATCAAAACTCTTTGGCGTAACCGTAGTATCCAGTACATCCGACAATCAAAGCGGAAAAAAAAAACATGGCGGTCTTCGTGAACCATTTTGCTCCCTTCGCTTTAGCTTCTTCCCCAACTCTTTGCCAATATTTTAAGGAAGCCTGTTATTTGCGTTACCGCATTTAGAGTCTTAGCGTAATCGTCCGTTGCCACGCCGTAACCACCCGTCGCAACGCCCCACGCATACGCGCCGCTTAGTAACGCGTACAAACCAATGTTAATTTACATAGCAACCGAGAACATTTTCGTTGATTTTTTCAGCCATTTCTGGAACGATTCGGTCCAATATAGGTTTTTAACCCGTCCGGTATCCTCCACGCACCTTTCATCTTAATTTGGCGCAATATGGATCGAAACTGCCGGAGCCTTATACGAACATACACACATACATACATACATACAACATAGCCAAATTATAGTATAAATTTTGTACATTGTATTTTTTGTAACGCGCACCAATGTCTTTTCCTTCGTGGCGAGATATCTTGCGATTTTAGCGGATTCCGTTTGTTTAATTTAGATATCAATTTTAAACAAATGGGTAGTTGGCTATCATTTTTTAAAACATGGTTTCGCTAGCTCTGTGCTCTGTGAGAATAATGCGATTTCAAAAAATAAGGTGATTACAAATATGACACTGATCGGTATTTAAGGGCACAATTCGAGACACTAATCAGAATCTACTGCGGAGTGAAAGCACTAGCTTTGGAAAAGTATTTTAGAGATATACGATGTGATTTTATAAAGGACAAATGGATCTGAATTGGAAATTTCTGGGATCATTTTTGTCATCGTTTGGCAAAAAAACAACCGTTTTAAGTAATTTACTGTAGTTATTTTGGCCTGTAAATGGATTTAGAAAAATGCGTTATTTACTACTTGCAATTTAGTGATGCATATTACGTTGCCCTACCAACTCTTGAAAACGATGATATTAGAACATGATTTCATCACTATTCCATGCAAGTGATGAAATTGAATTTTAAAGAGGGTTTGAAATAATGCTTATCAAAGGCAAATAAGTGTAAGCCATCGGAAAACCAAGTTACTATCAGAATTTAAAAAAGAGACCTTGTCTTGTTTTGAAAAATTTCGGTAAGAATCGGATAAAAACACCAAAAATCGACTTAAAGAAAGACTGCCGTTGAAGTACATATTTGTCTCCTATCAAGCGATTACCTTTTCCGACCAAGAATTTCTGATATGTCTCGCACTATAAGTAAGAATTCATGAATTCGGTTTAATAAGCCTTCTTTTAAAATCAAAATTTTATTAAAAAATAACAATTTTAGTCAACACGATGTTTTCACTGTTAAAAAAAATGTCCGTAAATTTTAGGAAGGAAATTTCAAATGGCAGCAGTATTTCCAGTCATTTTAGGGTAAAATTTCAGAAAGTTCTGTCAATTAACGGAACTTGACAGTAATATTACAGAAACAGAAATTGTCTTCATAATATGGAAAAAAATGGTATTTTACAGAAGTTCCGTAATTTAAATTACGGAACCAAAAAAAAAAAAAAGTCGGAAATATTGCTGCCAGAAATTTTGAAATATTTCCGTAATGACACATTTTTAGCTATTTTTATGTTTTTTGTTTTTATTTTATTGTTTCTAAACCGATTTTTCCGTAAATTTCAGGAAAAAATCTGTTTTCTTAATTTCGGAATTTTTAACAGTGTACAAGGCCCCCAAAAACAGGGAAAAACAACTTAATTTGGAGGTTGAAATGTAAAAATATAGGAATAGTGGTGTCATAACTTGTGTTCCATGATGTTTGATAGTGTTACGCTAAAGGTATGATAAAGAAATGTTTGTGAGACTTTGTTTTTCCCAATTTTTCAAATTGAAGTGGAGTCAACTGTTGTGAGAATAGCCCATAATGCCTGCTCACGATACAATGAATTATAGTTGGACACTCACTATATTTGGTATACAAAACATGATGACCGTACCAATTCAATATTTTACCAAACGCGCACCAAACGCATTTTTTGGCATGTTTGGTGCGGTAAATATGTAGGCCATTGCAGGTAACATTTCCAATATATGAAATTAAGGGTTAGTTTGTCAACTAGTTGTTTTGGTTTTTACACGAATTTCTGATTTTGCCACCATTCTTAACCATCACCTGTGTTCCATCGTTACAAACAAAGGTTATACAATGCAGACAATAATGAGTTGGTGTATTATTTGCCGATTTAAAACGGGTTATTTGACCCGTTAAAGTCACAAAAACACATGGTCTGAACGGCGGGAATTTAAGCCAATACACGCCGCCAGGCCGCAAGGGCAGCATCATCGCGTTTAGCGTGGTGAATTTTTTGCTGCGTATGAAGCGTTGTGTGCGAGTGGTTTTTTATACTTTTGCGAGGAAAGCAGCTTGGAAAAAACGAAATTAATATTTGAAAATGTAAACAAAGCACTAAATTAGACCAGATGATATTTCAATTTCTTCTGATTTCTGGAGTTGGTGAATACAACCAGGGGGTTTGATTCAATATGCATAATGAGTATTTTCATCCCTTCACAACCATACCTAGTTTTGCAGGTTAACAGTAAGTTATTTGAGAAAGAGGACAGCTGAAATGGCGTGAAAAGTCATCGTTTTTACCTAAAAACACGGATTTTTCAATGTTCAATTTCGCAAATTTGCAAAATTTTCAGCCAAGATAAAACTCCAAAAATACCGAAAAGGCAAGGTTTAACTATCCTACGATAGCAATTGGCCTTCTCTAGGGACGGTTTCTCAATTTTATTTTTCGAATTTCTAACTAAAGAATATCTCCAATATATACTCCAAATTTGGGAAAAAAAGAAAGGTATAATAAAAATCACACTTTTTTGACAATTTTTCCTTATATTTCGAAAAAAGTAAGCTCTATTTAAAAAAGGAAAAAAACCGTCCCTAGACAAATTGTTCTGTTCTAAAAAATAACATTAAGAAATATGTAAAGTAAAATTGTTTTTGTTATGCGTTGAAAATTGGGTCGGGCCAAAATTATGATTTTTTTAGTTATTTTATTTTCTCAAAATACGGAAAGTTTACATTAATCTGATGCCATAATCGGTTCATCGTCCAATGTTTCTTAAGAAATGTAGACTTTTACAGGACAAGAATCAAATATTGCGAAGTTACAACCACAATAGATGCTCGGAGCCAAGGTTGACACTGACCTTAAACAAGTTGTGCATTTGCAACAAAAAATACCTTACAAAGAAAAATAAGGGCGAATCATTACATTGCTTATGCTTCAGGATAAAAAAATATATAGGTTGAATATTTAAGAATATTTATAAAGGAAATTCACAATTTGCCACAAAGAGTACATTTAAACGCACACCATGTATTGTGGCTTTTGCGCTGTGCAATATATTGCGATTTTAGCGTTTGCGTTTGTTTTAATTTACATTACGTTTAACAAAATATGGGTAGTAGAATTGACCAACCACGGACCTTTGCCCAAAATCAAGAAAATACTAAGCCGAGACGATCTTGTCAATGGGTATCTCGAGTTGAACAATATTCGCAACCTTTCTGAGAATGTCTACAATAATAACCACGGACAATTAATCATCTTAAATTAAAAACGTACAGCTTTTATCAGACGGCTTTGGAATAATCGTAATTTTCTTTCATCACGTTATTAGCATTGCATTTAGATAGGTTATACTCCCACAGCAATTTTTTTTTTTTGTGTGAGGGAATCCGTGCATAGAAGCAGCGACCATTGTTCAATGGAATGGCAATGGTCCAAAATGACGAAATATGAAAATACGTCTGTTTTTTGTAGCATTGCAAGTACCTTAAACACCTATAAGAAATGACTCATGTAACAACAGAAATGAATTTGTTCAAAGATTACACAAGTTTACTCATACCTTTCTTGTCTTTACTAGCTCCGAAAAGCATTGCATTGCTGAAATTTTGTTTAAGTAGACCATCTCTCCGCTCATGTTCTTCGGTCAATAAAGGGGGGGGGGGCTCTGTGAGCTTATCTGAGATCAGTATTAAAAGCAGGGACCATTAATGGGAAAGAACATAGATTATTGGTGCTATAAAAGGTATAGCGTGCGGTCTATCGTCGCATATTACTTCACATTTCTTGAATTTTAACAGGCCCAACATACATGCTTCAATTTATATTTACACTTAGACCATTATTCAAAAAGCGAATTAGATTTTTATTTATTTATTTTTTTGAATGGGGGACAGAAAGGGTTTCCGGACCCGTTAGTTCCGAGGGGCAGTGACCAAGATTAATTTTTTTGGCCCACATTCAGGCTTGAAAAAACTGTCGAATATTCCATAAGCGGGGTTGAACAATTTACGATCCAGTCTTCGGCGGTACGCCACTGAATTCAACGTACATAGGTGGGGTTATATGAGACCCAATACATTTTTTTTTTAATTTTGATACATTCCCGAAAATGGTTCCAACTCAAACCTCAGTTCGTTAATGATACCATTATCTTATCGTCTAGCTCCCGGTTGCCTGCCTCTTTTTATGTAATTCCTAGCACTATATCCAATATTTTCTGCATTTTTCTGTTATCATGTCTACTTATAGCTTGAATAAATCGAATGGGATCGTAAATGTCAGAAGTAGATGATATCGGTAACAGCATTACCCCTTGTAACTGTATAGATCCACCTTGTACAGTGCATTAACATGGAAATGGTAAATTTACATCTTCATTGCGATCGATCGACTGAAATAATGTTTGGTATTGCAAAATATGTTTATTTTGTTTTATTATTTGAAATTCTTCCCACACTTAGGATGTTAGGCAATTTGTTCAAAAGGGATACGGCGACATTGCGTATGTAGGCCCCATACGGGGGGTGACGGGTCCATCCATGGGACCGCGTGACGTGACAATCGGCAAAGGTAACGAGATTTTCTTGAAAGGCATCCATATTTCCTGTGAATATCACATAGAGTAGACATCGATTTCTATCTGGTATTTTTTTTTTTTGGTACAGGAAAACTCATCTTAAAAAAATGAAAAACGAAGGGCACGGTGATTTTGATTTGAAAGATCAGTTCCAGCTTATAATCCTTCTAATGGGTATATTTGTCAAAAATCAGAGCTTTCATATGAAATCTCGTTGCTTAGTAACCTTGGCCTAACATTGACACGAATAATGATCAGACTTATTAAAGGCCACTATCCGTAATTTTTTCCAAATTCAAAATGACGACTTTGTCTCTAAATTGCTAGTGCGCGGTCATATCAACACCTTGGACTATTCTTTGCGAAAAACGGACCCTCTTAATCATTTTAAAACGTCTTGAAGATGCCATTTGCGACTGTTTCTAGACCTAGACAATTCGGATCCCGACTTTTATAAACAAAGCATAAAAAATCATAGTTCTTTACAAATGACGGCGTGTTACGTTAGCCACTTACAGGGGTATTTACTACCACAATTTCCGATACAATAGTGCAAAAAAAATGGACTTTGATTGAAAAACAAGGTGCGCAATTTGTTTACATTGTGAAGATATCGCTGATAGTGTGTTTTAACGGTAATTGTGATATAAGATAAATAGAGTGTTGTAGATCCATTCATGAGAAAAAATGGATAGCTCCGTCAATTTGAACCCTTTTAGGGCGCCGTGTTATGTTCATTTCGGGAATATTGATAGTCATTGTACCAGTCGTTTTATTAATAATTATACTTAAAGTATCTGTAAGTTCACACGTGATAGACCTACGCAACCGCCCCCTGGGTCACACATTCTCTTTCAGCTGAAACATCTATATAAAAGAAACCAATTTGTCATTTTCGATCATCAATTGCATTCATTCTCCTATTTTTGGTAAGGAACGAGACAGTATACGCATGATTTCGTGTTCAAATTGCAAAAAAACAGAATCACATAACCAGAACAGAAAGAATATAATGTAATACGTTTTACTGCGTTGGTGGTTTACACCTTTTAACAACAGTGACACATCCACGGAAGCGGTTTTGCAACCAAAATATAGCTAAAAAACAAAATCATGACAACACAATAATTTAATAAAACAAAAAAAAACATTAAATTCTTAGTATTGGCACGGGAAGGTTGGGGAATGGTAATTGAGGTTCGTATTATTTGTAGACATACTTATGGTTTTTTGTATACTTTAGTTGGGTTTACAGTACATCGATCACAAAAAAAATAGTACCGTGAGTTTCACGGTTAATTAGTTCCCTATAGTGCTTAATCTACTGTGAAAACGAATGGATTTCAACGAGCTCGCATACACAAACACGATAATTGGTATCGACCAAGGTAGGACAATACTAAGCTGGCAGTGTACGGGACATACTGAAAATTCGCGGCATGTGGATAATTAATTGATGAAATCCCGGGGTAAAAATCCATTTCAGCCATTCTTGGACCCACTCTCAAGCCAACATTTTCCTCGATAGGAGAGACTTCTAAAAACGGGAAAATTGTTGGATTTGAGCGACTCTCAAACGCCTATTGTTTGAGATTGAGAGGACTCTCAACGGACATTGTTGGCATTGAGAAGACTCTTAAACAAAGCTCATCGTTAGTTCCATGCTTGCTCTCAAAAATTACTCTCAAACTGGTTTTTACGAAACAGGTAGTTACCTGAAATATTGTTCCTGGACCTCAATTAGTGGATTCCGAAGAAAGAGTTTAGCTCTGGCATTTAATGCCTAAATAAACCACTAATGAAGCTACTTGAGTAAATTTGCCTCTAGTGTTTTGCGTCCATAAACAGAACAAATTACAGCACAAGCCTATGGGACCCATGGGAAAAAGCATTTGCTCAAAACCACAAGCTCGGATCAACTCAAATTTTGTTGAATCAGCTTTTCTCAAGGATATCTAGGAACATGAATAAAAACAGAATGTGCTGGAATCGACAAAATGACCACCTTTTCTGCCATTTTTCAGGACTTCGCAAAAAGTAACTTATGAGAATTCTCCAGAGATCCTTTTCTTTAAGCTAGATCTGCAATTCAAATTTTGGAATCTCAGGTGGAAATCATGTGTGTCTTAATTAGCCTTTAGAGGCCAGTCTTGTATTTCCAAATAAAGGGCAGTCCATCTTTACCCATTAAAGGGCAATTTCCTTCATTTCCA
>JAMKCH010029646.1:0-17409 GCA_023653785.1 Ophioderma brevispina | reverse complement strand
GGGCACTTGTTATGCTTTAGACCTGTCTTTGACAAGAAGCATAACCAGCGGCACTTGTATGGCTTTAGACATGTCTTTGACCAAGAAAGCATAACAAGCAGGCACGGTGTTATACTTTAGACCTGTCTTTAACAACAGAAAGCATAACACAGGCACTCGTTATGCTTTAAGACATGTCTTTGACAAAGAAAGCATACACGCAGGTACTTGTTATCTTAGACATGTCTTTAACCAAAGAAGCATAACAAGCAAGCACTTGTTTTATGCTTTAGACATGTTTCTGTTGACAAAAGTAAAGCATAACAAGCAGGCACTTGTTATGCTTTAGACCAGTTTTTTTTAACAAAAAAGCATAACAAACACGCACTTGTTATCTTTAGACATGCTTTAACAAAGAAGCATAACAATCAGTCCACTTGCCACGATGACACGATATTGACACGACTTTAACAGTGCACCGTGGGCCGGAACAGCGTCCTGTGATTAACGTTACGCGGACACCGGATGTGGGTAAGCCTATAGTTGTCTAAAATGACTTATGTGCATACTAAGGGTCTCATATCAGGGGCGTAACAGGGTCCACTTGTCAGAGGGAACAAAATCCCTGTTTTGGGAGCAGATTTTCCTGTTTGAAGGTGGTTTTGAGGCAGATTTTCCCTGGTTGGAGTGGAAAATTCTTGGTGGTCAAGCAAAAACGGCTGATAGCATGATTTTTTCAAGCACTTTTTACCCGCGGGTCAAAGCTGATGGCAATCTCACCCCCTGTTACGCTTCTGCGTATGATAAGGACTTGCGGGTTGATCGGAAAACGGGTTACGAAATTGCGTGCCCCCAATGTATTTTACCACGACTCTCACCACTCACAATATGTGTAGACTATAATTGGAGCGAATTGCCTTACACTGAACACGAATGAAGTTATATGCCTCTTCCTAACGCCATAATAGGTAAACGTGCCAACAGAATTTTATCGGTTTAAATCTAACTGACAATTTCGAGCATAATACAATGTTAATGATAAATTGAGAAACTATTTATAACAGTTCCGTCACAATTTAAATAAAACACTCACCAGCAGCTCCAGGGTTTATTGCCATCTCTCGCCCACAAATTTTGATAATTAAGGGTAAGCCTTCACGATGAAAAACACTGTATAAGTCTTTAGTCTCATCATTTTATGATTTGCCCCAACAAATTACAAAAAAAAAAAACTTCTGATGTCAATGCCCTGCGAAATTTGTCCATAAATATATCACATTAAAGTTTACAAAATTTGCGGGGTGGAACATTAGAAAAGACGCGAGAAAATTTATATTAGTATAATTTAAAATGTTCAATTTTGGTTTAAAAGATCCGATATAGGTTTTATTACAAAAGAACACATCCCAGCTAAAAGGATCATCCTGTATACGAATGCTCCGATTTTTGTGAAAACTTGGTTGTATATTGTTTCGGTATACAAATAAGAAAATTTTACAGATTATATGTTTGCCAGTTCAATATGATACTGCCATGTACCATCCCTTACGTCCATAGAAGAAAATGACTATAATAACAATCACCGCAAATCCAGCCACACCAGGTGTGTGCTCTCCATCTAGCAACCCGTACGTTCCAGTCAGCTTAATGTAACCTGGTCTTGTACACCCCTGGATACTGTGATAACCATGTCTCCCTAGGAGGTACCTTGGACCGCACTCTCTCTTATAAGACTCACATCAAGAAGACAAGAGTATAATAGTTTAACGCGATAATATCTTGAACAAACTCATTGGGACAAGATGGGGTGCTCGCCACCCACAACATAAGATCGACGCGGGCACTTGCCCTGTGCTAATCATGTGCAGAGTATGCTTGCCTGTATGGGAAAGGATCAACCCATGCCAACGAAGCTTGATTCAGCAATTAAATGCTCCTGACGGTTTATCACCGGATGTCCTTCGTCCAACACAACGGGCAAACTATACATCCTAGCAGGAACTTCTCCCGCTTGCTCCACTGCACAGACATCCGTTAGTAGTTAGGCTAGCATTTCAGAGCGTAGCGACCAAGTATCTAATGTGAAGCACCTATCGTCGGGCAGAGACCTGCTGTCAACGACTAAATCCAGAGAGAGTTTCTTAAGCAGTCCAACCTTGAATCAGTCTCGAAGGAGCATTTTATAAGAGCGTTGCATATTGTTGTGAAGAGAAAGACTTGCTATCAAACCAAATAACATCTAGTGGTATTGAACATGGTGGCATCTGCAACCTGGAGCTGACTCCTCATGCTGAATGGCGATGCCCAAACAGATTGAGAACCAAAATTGGTCGATCTAAAGTTTCTTTGACGAAGTGGGCTAAATGAAGCAGATCAAGACACTACATGTGGTTTTGGAACAGCCCCAGGAACAATGGGAAACATCTCTTGGTCTGCCCAAATGTTGGAGCAACAATGCACAAACAAGGACTGCGGAATTCAATGAAGCAGCAGACGTTGTACCCATCTCTGGTTGGATCATAGTTGAGAACCACTGTTTTTTTTTTGTTTGGAACGATAAGAAGAAGGACCGCTAGAAGAAGACGATTAAGAAGAAGAGGTAGCGGTATATTGTTGTCAAAGAGCAATTCGTAAAATGGCAAGGAAGGGGTCCGATTCAGTGCCGGGGGGCAAACTGTATTCAAAAGGGGATATGATGCATGAACATGGACCTACAAATGCACCCTAAACAAGTATTTCCATCCGACATAAAACACATACCCTAAACAAGTATGTTTGTCTATTTTGGCTACACTAAAGAGGTTTTTTTCACTTTTTGCTACCCTAAACAAGAAGCAATGCATTGTTTCGTTAATATACCTTATATCTGGCTTTGCTTTACCATTTTTGATCCTCTGCTTAATTGAGTATCACAATTACCCAAAACCATAATCACATTTTGGGGTTTTAAGAAAAAACATACCCGTTTCCACCATTTCGCTGTTTTTGAAACCCGAATCCATTACGCGAGTAAATCGCTTGTGGAAAAAGAGACCCTATTTAGCGTTTTCTTCTTCACGCATCATATCCACCTTTGAATACAAGTGCCCCCCGGGCTCCGTGATTTTTGAAAGAGTGGCAAAAATGTCCTTAGGGATTAAAAAGGTTTAAAGGACATAATTAACATTTTCAATATTTATGAACACGATGTTACAGTTGGTGCAAGAAGTGAATTTTCGGTCTCAGTAAGACGAACATTTTTAATTTGACCTATTGTGACCTGAACCTTTTGTCTTCTCATAACAATGCAGATCGGACAAACTTCAGATTTTGTAATCTTTGAAACGTGGGTTAAAAATGCTGATAAACTTTTCAATAAGTTTCGACCTTTCCATTCTTTACCTCGTATAAATTTACCCATAAAATCAATTTACAACTGATTTGATTGTTATGCTTCATAGGTATTCACAAACCTGGCTACCGAAGGATCCAAAATCTGGGGAACTACTTTCTTGACATCTGAAAACAGTTCAAAATGTTTGAAAATGCACTAGTTATATTAAGAAAACGATGGAGGAATTTAATGAATACATGGTATAGGACTTGGTATGTTTTCCAAACTAAGTGGCTTTTTGGATGAGTAATTGAGGGCAATTTACTCCGCGCTCATCAATCTCACATTATTGGTCCATTACTAGATTTTGCGACTCTATAGAGCATCTTGTGTGGGGCGGTATGATGTGCTGCGGTTTGGTGATTCGTAACTAAAATTCGGGTCACATGTTGAAAAATTTGGTGAATTTAGCTGTACTTTTATGTGTTAAAATATAGGCCCTCTAATTGTTATATTGTTTTAAACTGGAAAGAAACATCTCAAAGTTGCCAATATTTCCATACACTAGTTTGTATATAAATAAGTTCGTGGTTATAACCTTTTTTTTAAAGGTGCAACGCAAGATTTCACATAAAATGTCATAAAATATGAAAATTCTGATTTCTGCAATAATGTAATCGTTCTATCAAAAACTATCCCCAAAAGCATGTGAAAGGATTAAGCTGAGATTTTTTGGGTACAAATTTCTAATTTCTAATTATACTAAATTAAGGCGATGTTTTATAGGGAAATAAGCAAATCAAAAATTGCCTGAGTTTTCACTTTCAAAGCATTCTGTAGCCAAAATACAAGGTAAGAAATCTATTGGGGTCTATATCCCATATGGAATCACGCAGATAGGACACAAATTGGATGCCCCCAAATCTCTCGTTGCACCATCATGACCATTAAATAAATTGTTCCAAGAGATTTTCTAGTAACAATTCTGAAGATTTAATCTTTGCCATTTGTAATTAGTTTTGGATATAAAAACATTAGTTGTCGTCATTAATTTGACTGCACAATTACCTGAATTTAGACATTGTCATTTGTTTTACAATGCTAAGTTGATAAGGTCGTTATTTTTTGTGTTGAATTGGTCGGTCGGATTTGGTTGATTGCCTTAATGGGCTTATGTTATATCCATGCCTAATATAGGATCCTTGAAGGAAATCAAAACTGAAACCTTTCTTGGTGTCGTAAACACCATAATTATTATAAACTCAATCTAAGGTTTTCTTGATTGGATTTATTTTCAGACATACCACTATTGGGCGAACACTCTTTTATGGTTGATGAAAATAAACCAATTTCAATTTGACCCACCAATTTGTGTTGCAACGCAAGCTTGCAATCCATTTGACAGAAATACATATTTGAGCACACCATTTATGTGGAAAAATAAATTCAGTGTTCAAATTTGACACCAATTTTTTGGACACCCAATTTGTGTTTGAACGCGGCTACATCCCTTTGGTGTTAAACAGCACCAGAAAGTGTTAGTTTGATTGATGCACGGATTGGCCAGCAATGGCATTATTTAAATATTGAAACACCCCATTTTCTTTTATAAGCTTCAACTAAAAGATATATTAAAAAACACTATTGTTAACACTTAAGTGACCAAGGTTGGTTTTCCCTCCCCGTTGGTGCCCAAGGATGGGGGGGGGTTCCATGGGACCCCCCCACCTACGAAACCCAATATTTCCCGAGGGAATTTTTGCACGCTATTTTAACCACATGTGAAGGGTCACAAGACAATCCCCAATCAGCAACAAAAATGAAATTGTATTTTGGCTGCAAATGAGGGGCACAAAACATTGTTGTCAAAACGCGAAAATGGGAAAAAAAAAGATTGGAAATTCAAATTGAGCTTGGGCTTCCACCAAAAATTTTGAAAACTTAGTTATGTTGATATCTATCGAGAAGAACCAAATTCATATATTTAACACAAACACTAAGCAGTTTTAGGGAATCTGTATTTTTTTACGGGTGTGTTGCAAAATACACGTCATTTTCCCATAGGTTTGTACCAGGAAACGGTTTGGCAACATCCATGAGAAATTGTTGGTTTTAGCACATAAAAGGGGTAATTTTTTACTGTTACTACTAATGTGTTTTAATTAAATGTATGTGGGAACTTATATCAGCAAAAAAAAAATGTGCTTTGGTCGTGGTTCTTATTCCTATTTAAAAATTATTCTGAATGACTTCCAGTTAGTGCCCAAGGGGGGGGGGGGGTCCTGGGACCCCCACTAATTAACCAAAAATACAAAATTAAAAAATTTCAATATTTGGATGAAAAGAAGCGCATTTAAAAGTCCAGACAATTAAAAAAATTCGGCGCAAAATCCCACGCGTAAGCGGCAAGAGTTGATGAAAACAAATTTGGGGTCCCTAGGAACTCCCTGGTCACTACGTGTTAATACCCAAGTTATAAAGACAGAAAGGAATCTAACTGAGCATATCCGCGTTAATACAGGGTGACACAATAAAAAACTTTAATTTTTTACTTTTTTTATTTTTTTCACTTTTTTTAATTTGATATCTGTGGATGTTAATTTTATCATTAAAGAATGGGTAATTGAGCATTTTGCCTGAAAAATTGTTCATTGTGGTTGAGTGGTTTTCAAGATATGGCCCATCGAACAACAATAGACGTCAGCAAACAGACTGTCCATGGGTATTTCATGATGGATGAAAGTACACAACAATTGTTTTGGCAACCGGCTTTTCAAATCTGAAAGATAGGCATTGAAGTTGTGCTAAATACCAGTTTTGTTTGTGTAGCGGGAGGGGGTTTGGTAGGACACGATCTGCCCTATTTGGGCATTGGGGATTGTCCATGCCCAAAGAAAAATGATGCTCCGTGGACATTCTGTTTCCTGTTTTTGCTGACTTCTTGTTCAGTGGACCATATATTGAGAGCACTCAACCAAAATGAACAAAAAATCAGGTAGAGGTAAGATGCTTATTACCATTTTTTATGAGTAAAATTAAAATCACCAGATATCCAAATAATGAAAGTGGAAAAATATCACTTTCATTTTGGGGCAAAGTTTTTTTTATAGGTCACCCTTGTATTTGACATATTGGATTTTAGAGCAACATTAAGTACCTCCAAATGAGGATTTTATCAAAACCGTGGAATTTTCCCGTACACTGTTAAAATGACCACCCGTTTCAACTATATAAAAGACTAATTTGTTGAAAAGTTGTGTCAATGATCCAAAAAGGGTGCTATTGTAACCGCGCCAATATTAAAATATGGACTGAGTTATGTTTATTTTTGCCCCCAACAACGTAATAACTATCAGTAATAAACCTTATGTGCCTATTAAAATACTCATTCTATTTTAAATTTTGTGGGTAAAAATATTTTTTTTCTCTTTGTCAACGCGATGAGGATTGTGTTTTGTAAGTGTAATTTTAACGCTCCAATTGTTTTGTAGTGTGTAATCAACAAGAGTTAACTGACCCCACTGTTGACCCACTTCACCTGGCAGGACACGGCAGTATTCTTTTACATTACGAGTTCAACTGACCACCGATATGTATTATATCACTCTTACCAATCGATGGTCAAAGCGATTAGATGAAACCTAATTATACAAATATTATAACCAATAATCCAATGCACCTCATCAATACTTACACGGAATATAAGAAGGACAAAATGACGAAATATAAACATTAGTGTTGAGTATATTACACATTAACTGTTAACAACCCTGCGAAAAAAGAAAGTGTGAGAAATAGTTGATGTGTTAATGAGATTAGGAGCTGGTATTTTTTTCACCTTAACCTCAAGTTATTAAACCGAGGTTTTATGAAGTTCAAGACGATTGGGCGTTTGGAAATTGTGCGTGTATCAGGAGAAAATATGATAATATTAACAATTATATAAAATGCACTTAACAATTTAGGTGTCCTTGTTTAGTTGTTGGTTCTTGTCCCTCTGTGTTTAAACTGGCGCTCAATTGTGCGAAAAGACTGGAGTGGAATTAGTTGAAGCTTCATTTTGCAGTAGTAAGTAATAGTCCATGACCAGACCATGTGAACCTTGTTATATTATATATAATGTTTTTCAGTGGTTTCTAGACCAGTTTTTCCTGCTGAATCTGAATCTGGTGGAGTGCCAATTAGTATCCCTAAAGTAAGTTCATTTTGAAATGTTTTAAAGAAGCTGATTTCAACTGATTTTTGGTAGGTATGGGTATCAAATTACCCAAAAAAAAGTGAGTTATCGTAGCTAAGGGGGTGGGGAAATTGGTATTCGGGAGTCAAAGGTCAATAACAGGGAGTCAAATTTTGAAATTAATTCCCATCATGTTGAAAAGTATACCAAGTAATAGTTTTTAGTTTATCATAAGGATTCCAAAAAGGTATAGTTTGTACTATCTGCGGCCGAAAAATTTGGGAGACGGAGTTACAGGCTAAAAACAGCAAAATCAAAAAAAAGAATCATTTTCAGTTGTACAGGGGTCAAATTTAAACTTAAGATTTGGACAAAAAATAGTGCACAAGGATAGATGGAGCTTCATAGATGAAAAATAAGGAATAGTTTTGGAGTAGATTAATATTATATTAATATTAAGAATTCAATATGGCCGCAATACAACAAAGCAGCTGGTAATTTATCTACTTTTGACCGTAGATAACAACTTGGCTCTATACTACTGTTCTGCATTGATGGATCATAGATCTTTGTTTTTCCCACCCAGATAAATATTTTGAGAACAGACCATATAAAATTAAATCATTATACTAGCTTTGAACCACTATTAATTAGATAACCACTGTTACAATATAAGTGCTTGCATATTTTGAGGCAGTCCTGCAGACACCACACTATTATAGATGTCCATAGCCAGCCATTCCCTTAGGACTTGAAGAAATACGTTGAATTAGAATCTACTTTTTGGGCAAAAAAGCTACCCGACGCGTTGCCAATGGAAATGTTTCTTATGTACGTTTGAATTCTTAGGATTGCTATTGTGGTCTTGCTAGTGGCGGTCCTTAATTCTCTTTTATACACTAAGCGACTTAGGTGACCTTGTTACTTTACCTTGCTTAACCGCCACCTGCCCCAGCCCGCCCCTACCAGTCTCATCAATCCCACGCTTAATTCTATTAATTCCTCAAACAAACGCCAGTTGATTTCTAAAACGAATTTACTTGTCTAATATCTAACGTTCCATTCGTGTTCCTATGTTCGTGTGGATACGGATTAAATTCGAAAAATTGTAATTATTTATACATGTTACACTCATTATGTATGCATACAAAATGAACACACATACAAAAACTTACTCGCCATTCATATTGGCTTCACTTACAAAACATAACTTTGTAGACCATAATTATTATGTTCATATGTACCACTCATAGGTACCAATATACACAATATCACCATTTAAATGGGCTTCACTACATAACACATTGTCATAAAGCATCCCCAGTTATATTTGTAAATTTAATTCCTATGTATATTGGATTACATTATGCTTGTGTTGTTTTATAATAAACGAACACGGAGCACCGAAGCGTGTGCTCCGTGGAACCTCACACACATGTTTTTTTCTCGAACGGTTTATACTCCCCCAAACACTTTCGCTTTCCTATTGGCATTGATTATATACATGCGTTCCCCTTGTGATACCAGCACGGGTGTTTGTGGATTATCAGACCAGGTGCCTGCTATCGTACGTAAAGAATAACATATGTCACTTCGTGCCCTAGATTGAGTTACGCAATTTCT
This sequence comes from Ophioderma brevispina, assembly GCA_023653785.1. NCBI lineage: Eukaryota > Metazoa > Echinodermata > Ophiuroidea > Amphilepidida > Ophiodermatidae > Ophioderma > Ophioderma brevispina. The sequence continues at coordinate 8,317 of JAMKCH010029646.1, read as the reverse complement.
GTTATTTATCATGCTTTGTAAACATCATTCTGAAAATATTGTTCCATATGACCAATAATTATATTCTTTTGTACTCTTAAATACCTATAAGGTCTTATGGTTTGCTTTCTGGTACATCATTTGTCAATCTGCAAATGTTCCACATAACACATTATGCTCACTCGCTCTAGTATATCTCCACCATTTTCAGTCCTTAATAGCGCCTGCATAATTGCATTTCGTGTTCCCTATAACCAGCGCGAGTGTGAGGCTGTGTATGTTCATTTACCAATCTTGCTATTGTATGAGTCAACTTTTGATTTACATTAGCCTTTAAAGTTGGCCTCATGATTACTTTGCATTTCATAAGTATAGTGATTTTGCATTTGCCCTATGGCTTTTGATTTTTATAATAATTAAAGCACGGAGTTCCGAAGCGTGTGCTCCGTGGAACCCTCACACACATACTAGCATGGTATACTCTCAAACCACTTCGCCCTTTTCTAGGCATAAAATTTCCGTTCCCTGTATACCAGAACGGGTTGTTGTGTGTGATTCATCTGATCAGTCCTGCTATCGTACGTAGATAACATAATGTCACTTCGTGCTCTATAGACGAGTTTACGAGTTCTGTGACTATACGGACTTTGTAAACATCATTGTTAAATAATTGATCAATATGCAATAATTTATATCCTTTGTAATTCTTAAAATACCTAAGGTTTATGGTTTGCTTTTCAGGAAATCATTTTCCCAATCTGCAATGTGTCCCCACATACACATATGCTCACTCGCCCTGGTAATTCACCCATTTTCATTGTCCTTAATCGCGAGACTGCAAATTCATTTCTGTGTTCCCTTATACCCGCGCGAGGTGTATGTTCATTTACCCAAGTTCTGTTATGGATGTAGTCAACTTTTGATACATTCGCCATTTAAATTGGCTATTTATATTTCATGTTTCATAAGTTTATGGAATTTGCATTATGCCCTTATTCATTTTGATTTTTATAATAAAGCCCGGAGGTCCGAAGCCCCGTGTGCCTCCGTGGAACCCTCACCAACATACTCCGTATGGTTACATCCCCAAATCACGGTCTTTTTTGTATGCTTCCGTTCCCCTGTTATACCAGCACGGGTTGTTGTGTGATTACCCTGCCAACACTGTTATCGTTCGTAGACAACATATGTCACTTCGTGCCTTGGACTGTTAAGTTTTCTGTAGCTTATCATGCTTTGTAAACATCCGTGTTATAAATAGTGTTGTTTCTACATGCAAAAACAATATGCCTTGTTACTTTTAAATGCTTAAGAATTGGGAATAGTTTGCTTTCAATGTTATATATCCCCCATTGCTTGCCTCCAGACATCTAACCGCCCTAGCATACCTCACCATTTATCACACCCTTCAAGCACAGAATAATTACCTTTTCTGTTTCCTCTTAGTATACCAGCACGAGTTGTTGTAGTATCTTTATCAGAACTAATTTTGCATCCTGTAGTCAATTTTTTGACACCTTGTGCCTTATTACATCCAGTTTACATGGTTTCGGCTAACTTGTAACATAACATTTTTGTTAAAGCATCCTACTGTTTTCTTGGTTTGCCATGCCAAATATGATATGTTATGCATATGTATTCCATACCTTACAATATTCTCATGGTCTGCCCGGCGTCAACTCGATGTATTTCAATTTATCACCTTATTGTAATTTCGCCCGCCACACATATTTGGTTTAACATCTTTGTACCTAACGTGACAAATTGACTTTGTTGTAACTAATGGTTCGGCATGCCAAAAGTATCACTTATATTTCTATATATATAATTATTCATTGGTCTGCCTATAGTCATTGTATTTGATTTGGCCCACTTTATGCCAATGCTCATTATTACACATGCTTACTGGTATATTACAATTTGTAGTACACCAGATAATGCGTCCCGTAAGTTAATATGATTGTATAAACATTATATTTAACTTGTGTACAATGCCTATCAATTGATGGTAGTGCTCAAAACTGCGTATTTACCATATACGTTGTTATTGTATTTCTAATTTAGTTGTATTTACCTTATTAAATATTTGATGGTTATGATATATTGTTTATAATAAACTTGCCTGGTACTTCATCTTTTATAGGTCTTCAATGATGCAGTTCAGGCGCGGTTTTTAACTTCCTAAGTCATTCATTGGTTGCAATTCAAATTACTAATTATTCAAATATCTCATGATTGTTAATTGTACAATGTCTTTGTATTTAGTGTTCTAAATGTCTAAGGTAAATATGTCTTACATGTGCATATGTCACCAATCATCCACAGTTAAATGATCACTCCTAGCCGTGAATGATCTAAATAATGCAAAAATCGGACACTGTATGTCGCGGGATGTACTGGAAAACGCATTCCTTATAATAACATTGTAGACGATGATGAATTTATTCATGGAGAATAATCAGATTAAACTATGATCATAATATAACTATACAGAACTCCAATCATAAAGATAAATCCATTTAATAATAATGTATTGATGATTTCTGATGATAATGTTCCGATCTAACAAAACTAATGATATATTTAAAGATAAGGATAAATGTAAGTAATACTGTAGTGATACATTTAATGATAAAAATAAAAAACAAGGAAAGAAAGTGACTTTAGTATATACAATATAAATTCCGTAGCTTAATAAAAACTTAAATTCCATTACTGATTACCTCTGTCAACTCTAAAACACAAAATTCCCTGTAATTGCCTTCAGCGAAACATGGTACGGTGATAACAAGGCTCCCCTCCGCTAACTCACATTAATGGTTATATGATTGTGCAATCCGATCGATTATTTAAGAGAGGTGGAGGAGGTGCTTTGTATAATGACCAATAACCTAAACTTCACAATTAGAAATGACCTAATATTGTAAGTAACGATGACTACGAATAACTCTTGTCGAAATCGATACTCAACCAAAAATAGCATAGTGGGTGTAATATACAGGCCACCGGATCGCCAATCCACCCACTCTTTTTCTTACCAAACTTGTCAACATCCATCCAATCTAGTCACAAAAGAGAAAACAAACCATCTGTCATATGTAGTGACTTTAATCTAGATCTAATGAAAGTATACAACTCACGGTGCTAAAAATGACTTTTTAACATTCATGTACTCTTCGTCATTTTATCCCCTGATCGACAAACTGACACGTATTACCACCCAAAACATCTACACATAATAGACAACATCTTTACCAACTGCAGTCTGACCAAAAAACATAAACACCGGGCATACTTTTCAGTGCATAACCGACCACTCCTGTTGTTTAACATTATAAATATAAACCTTACCCAATATATGGACAAAACAATCTTAATTATAAAAAATCGACACATACAGGAAAGATTACAAAACTAACATCGAAGCCCTGGAGAATTGATCTCATAATACTGATTGGAACGAAGTTTACATCAATAATTCAGCAAATGACTCATATCATATTCATGGCCTAAATTCTCACAATTTATCAACAAACACTACCCTATAGTAGGGAAAAGATACAATAAAACGTAAAGATAATAAACATGAACTGCCGGAATAATTAAATCCATTAAACCCGGAACAAACTGTATAAAGAATATCAAATTCGTGACGAAATAAAAAAAGGGACGATATAAATACAGAAATAAACTCACTTTCACGCAATACGTATTTCGTGGTAAAAAAATACTACGATAATAATATTTAAAGCCTCATAAAAATTAATATCAAAAAATACTTGGCGAATAGTTAACGAATTTTTGGGTAAAAACATCAAAGGAAAAAACTCCATCATACTTCTTTGACGGTGATACAAACAATTAACAAACCCCAGTGCATTGCCACGCAAATTAACAACAAAATTCTTTGCCCGACGATCGGCCCGAAAACTAATGCCAGCAAGATCAACACCACTGCTTGCAGCTTCAAGGTTTTCTTCATAACTCGCATAATAATACGTCCTCTTTTTCTCGCCCATCTACCGGACAAAAGCAAATTCTCGCAAATCAACCCAAAACAATTTAAAAATGGCAAAAAGTCATGGTTTCGATGATTGTAACTCCCGGTTCCTAGAGTTTCGACTTTTTTCTTTCCTCCGAGACTTCTCTCCCCTCGATTCGTTCATACGTTTTCTCTCTTCCCCTGTTTTTTTTCCATTTTTTACTCCCGTCTGTTTAAGTGTATTCTTTCGACCCCATCTGCCATTGCTTTTTTCAACCCTTCATGCTTGCCTCCTACCTGCGCGGCGGAATCGATCGTCCCTCTAAATTTCACACCCTTCCCTTTAACCTTTTTCTTTTCTTTCACTTGTCTTTCTCGCCTCGCCATTAATTAGTCCTACTTTACTCCCCATTCACTTCCCGCCGCGACTTCACCCCGGCTCCCCTGTGTACTAATCAACCTCCTCTAATCTCTCCGCAGCCAACCGATCTACGCTTGATTGCAAACTTGCACCCTCTCAGTCATAAAGGAAATTGGTAGTTTTACGTAGCTGGTTACACGCTATTAACAAAGAGTACGAATACGATTCAAACATCTCGCGATCGAGCGGTGTCTTCCCTCCGCCCATCAAGTTGCAAAAGTCCTCCCTATCTTCAAGAAGGAAGATCCCAATTCTTTCTCAAACTACCGCCCAATTTCTCTCCTACCGTGCTTCTCCAATGTTCTTGAGCGCCTTATCTACAGTAGACTTGACAACTCTTCTCAGCCTAACAAACATCCTCCAAGACAACCAATACGGATAGGAAAAAACACTCCACGGATCTTGATCTTCTTGACATATATCACAAAATTTCTTCTCTCTTCCCCCACAACCAAAAGCTTCACACCATAGGAATTTTCCTTGATCGTTCTAAAGCTTTCGACACTATCGACCACGATATTATTTCTAAACTTCACTTCTCATGGTGTACGTGGAAATTCCTCTAGAACTACTTTCAAACTATCTCCAAGATAGGAGGAAAGAAACAGTTTAATTCTTTAATCTCCACCCTTCAGACTCCCTCCCGGTTTCATGCGGTTTTCCTCAGGCTTATACTTGGTCAACTCATCTTCCTATCTATGTAAATGGGTGACATCCCCAATGACTTCAAAACACTTTTCTTAGGGACTATTGGACGATGTGATACTAACAATCTTCCTTTCACATCCGGACATGAATACGATCATCCAGACTTTTATCGTGACCAATAATGTTTCTAAACTGGTTCAAACGCCAACAAACTGTCCCTTAATACAAGCAAACTTAATTTATATCCCACTTCCACACTGGCAAAAACAAAACCACAAAAAACACAGGATCAATATCAATATTGACAATATTCCCATTAATCCGTTGGACCATACGAAATTTTTAGGCGTTCATCATAACTCGATAGTAAATTAAGTCGGCTTTCTTTATTCACCAAAATCCAAATTAATCAAATTTCCAAAGTTTGTCGGCATCATTAAGAAAATCCAACACACACTCCCCTCCAATATTTTAGTCTCTCTATATAATACACTTATACTCCCTTATATCTCATATTGTAATATTGCATGGGCTTATCGATAAAAATCTTCAGACTGCAAAAAAGAGCAATTCGCAATTGCGCTAATTCGTCTTACCTTTCCCACTCCAAACCATTATTCACGACCTAAAAATACTGAACATCTTTGATATAAACAAACCCAAATAGCGCCTTTTCATGTTACCGTTATTCTCAACAGGAATCTACCTAATTCTTTCTGGCCTCTCACAAAAAAACAGCGAAGTACCAACTATAACAACGTACTCACGTCACTATCCGACTCCTAAGTGTACTTAGTTGTAACTCGTAATTCATTGTTTCTGTAGCCCAAAAGGGGATGGAACTAATAAACTTGAACAAAGCGTTTAAACATCAAAAACCATAATAAGTTGCTTTAAACTTAAATATAAGAAAAAACTACGTACATAATTATAATCACGATTAATGTTTCTCAGCAGTTTGTTTTTTTCTCTCGACTTTGAATGTGTCTGGTTTAACGTGCTATATTCTGTTTTGGATCACACCCTTGTTTACCCTTATCTGTCCTTGTTTTTGTATTATGTTCTGTTCGTTGTCTGTCCGTCCTTGTCCCAATTTTGATCATTTGACTTCAAACGTGGTTTCTGTTATAAGTAGGGGTGGTAGGATAAAACATACAGCCCCTGGGGTTTGGGGTTATTTGATCTTTCCTCGTTCAGAATTGCCCTTATGATACTCCAACATGTTCCTCGAGTATGCTATTGCCATGTTCCAATTATAGTTCATTATTATATCATTGATCGCGTTGTGATTTGCTTACACATTTCGGTGTCAATTATCTAACGAGAATAAATGTTTTATTCAACTATAATAAGATCATGAATTGTTATTTATTCTAAAGAACTTGGTTATTGTTTATTATGCTTGTATTGTATCATATGAACATAATCTGAATGAAATAAAGTGCTGAATGAATGAAGGAAGAAATATGGGCACAAAAATTAAAAACCAGATACACATGTATGACGCTTCTACTAAATATGTTATCACCATTGAACCCGCCATTTTAATAACTGTAGATTACCAACTTTTCCTCTTATACGCAACTTTAACTTCTCGTAACTTGAAATACAGCCTAATTGCTTATCTATTAATTTTTTCGGAAAGCGTAAACCTAGTGTTTTAAAATGAAACAGCTGAAGAATATAGTTTAGAGGCTTTTAAAAATGAATCTTTTGTTTATTTTACTATATTTTTTATACATTCAAAATATATTTCTTGTTCACAAAAACAAACTTGAAAAAGTTCAAAGAAAAGTCTTAATCACGAAATCGACAATCTGGAATTTTGAATTTAATGTGTAACCTATGTTAAAGTTTTTGAACTATCGATATGTTTTAAAGGGAAGCAAGTGATTTGGTAATCCTGACTATCGGAAAAAAATCATGAAAATCAATGCATTGGGTATCTTTGGTCATTGGCATGGAGGTGCTAAACATAACCTGCAAGTGGTGGTTGAAACCGTATTAAAGACAAACCAGGTCATTTTGTTTTACAATAATTTTATACCTACGAATAAAAATCCAACTTGAGATCAAAAACCTTTCCTGCAAATATCCCAGATTGGACGCTACAGTCTCCGGGCTCACAGTCCGACTATAATGGTGAACAATAGGGCAATCGATCAGTTGACTCTTCACGCACATTATTTTCACGCCTTATTCCCGTTGTCGTCTATTGAGCACGGACTATGAATCCTGCCGGACATGGTCTAATTCACTCCCAGCATGTACAGTTTGATCTCAGACGCGTCTATTATCGATCTTATTTTTTTTTTTTTTGTGCAACACATGGAATAAGCGTTTAGGGTACTTTTGAGTTCGCCCATCACTACATGAAAATTTTGCGGGAGACGGTGTTGGTAGAAGATATAGCCCCCGGACTAACAGTCCGCCTACAATGATGAACAATTGGGCAATCGTTTGAGTTGACTCTTTCACACCAAAATTAGTTTCACGCTTTTTCCGTTGTCGTTTATGGCGCCCGGATAGGAATCCAGCCGGACCATATCTACTTCCAAGATATGAACAGTATCTCAAATATTTATTCTTTTTAAAGACACATCAGTGTGATTTGAAAAATATTGTGACAATTGGCAGGAGTAGTCTCAAGTGAAGGATAAGTCTGTTAGAATCTCTATAAGTTACCTTTTTCCAGCTGTCTGTAGAAATTGAAGGAAAAAGGCAGAAAACGGCAGTGTCCAAGATACGATTCGCCATTCACTTAGTGTTGTAGTAAGGGTCCGTTCGGGACAATAAGACTAAAACTCCGATCTGTCCTTATAGGTTGACTTCGGTTCTTTCATTGCAGGGTTGTTAGGATAATGTACTTGGTACATACATTCAAAAAATGCTTTTTGATGATTTTGTCGATTTGAATGATTTAGCCAATCACTGATAGTTCCTTAACTGTTTGGTGATTTTTCCTTACATTTAGTTCAATGGAATGCACAGAATTATCTCGAGTTTATAAAGCTAATCATAAAAATTCATGTTGGTTAGCTCTTGCATTAGCGCTTTTATCCCTTTAAGAGCTATGCTCAAATACCGATAGCCAAAATAAGACATGCCTTCATGCCAAACACTTCAGTTACATATAGACGTATTCCTTTCCAGTCAGTTTTCAGACCATATTTTTTCTTCGTCTCGGTAAAAATGACTAACATGATGGACATATCTAACATGCCCCATCTCCACGTGTCTTAGCGTCTCAAATTTTTTTAACCAATCTTGTGCACCATGGAACGTGA
>JAMKCH010029645.1:0-18134 GCA_023653785.1 Ophioderma brevispina | reverse complement strand
TGTCTAAGTCCAGTAAAGTATATTTAAAGTATACACCATTTGAAACCAAAAATGTCTAGTCCAGTAAATTATATTTAAAGTATACATTTGAAACCAGAAAATGCCTAAGTCCCGTAAAGTATATTTAAAGATAACCATTTTTGAAACGCAGAAAATTGTCTAAGTCCAGTAAGTATAGTTAAAGTATAAAAATTTTGTTTATTTTTTGAAACCAGAAAATGCCTAAGTCCAGTAAGTATATTTAAAGTAACCAATTTGAAACCAGAAAAGGCCTAAGTCCAGTACAGTAGATTTAAAGTATACAATGTTAGCCAGAAAATGTTTTAGTTAAGTCCAGTAACGTATATTTAAAGTAACATTTAAAAAAAAACTAAGTTAACAATAAAGTATAGTTAAAGTATGAAATTTGCATATTTTTCAAAAAGTCCCATAAAGTATATTTAAAGTATGTTTAAAGTATGCTATTTTCTCCACAATATGACAAATAAGTATATTTAAAGTATACTTTATATATACTTTATGCCTAAGTACATTTAAGTATGCAGAAAAGTCAGATAAAGTATACGTTATTTTGTCAGGGACCTCATACAATGTTCCCTATCTGTTTGTGTATGTTATTTTTATGTGTAAATATGCTCTGTTCTTTCCATGTCCTAGACTATCATTTAGATCAAATTAAGAAATTTCATATTTTGTGAAAATGTGCCAGTGCCCTTAAATTGCCTCGGTAGATTTGGCTTGGTGATCCACATTCTCCCTCCCAGCTTTAATTCGTCTGTGGTGTTGGCAACGATGTGGTAAAAAGACTCCTCAAAAGATTTAAAAAAGCGATGCTCAAATGCTTGAAACCATGCGGTGCCGTTACTTTCTGTTTTGGCCATGGGCGCTGCCATTATGACACCCGACCGACTGACCCGGAAGCTGTATCCATAGACACAGGTTCAGCTTGTTCAGGCATATCGTCCTGAAAGTCAAAGTTTTTGCCAGCTTTTGCATTGTTCCTCCTGTTGTCTTGCCCAGGATGCCTTGTCTTTTCTTATTCCTGACTTTGGGCCCCCCTTCAATACTTTTGAACGATTTTATTTGTTGAGAGCGATATCGCTCAAAAAAGGGTGATTTTGGTGAGCACCTGCAACTCGTGACACCTAGTCCGCTTAACATACGTGACCAATTCAATTTAATCTATAAAGTATTCAGCATCTTAGCTTTATTGTTGCTCGTATTGTCGCCTTTATAGCCAACCGAAGATGGTTTCATAATGCATTGAATGAACAAATTTGATTGGCTGGATATTGTGGATGTGTAGGCGCTTTCAATTACTATCCGCGCCATTTTTTTTCAATTTCATCATATTCTATACTGTCCTTTGGTCCACATAATAGACCCCTATCACCTGTATGGCCATGTTGTGACCCGGGTCACTGTTACCTACCCTATGTGACCCACCCCAATCGATACATTAAATCTCGATTAGCCCGGTTTTTGGTAGCTAAACGGGATGTAGCTGTGAAATAGGGTTTGATCGGTAAAATCAAAAGTTAGCCATCGTAAACACAGTTTACCGCAGATTGGGTACTTTCAATAAACAATATTTTACACGCATATGAATTAAATCTTAATGATTTAGACATTAACTTTTACACTTGGCCCAGATGCCTGTTAAACTATTCATTCGGGCTTTAACTATACTATTTAGTTTCAAGGGGCCATAAGCATAATTTCTTATATGAATAAACTTTAACTACTTGAGATCAATTTAATTGGAAACGCTTAATGGGTTCCGGGTTTTAATTTGGAAATGTTTTAACTGGGGTCCCGCTGAAGCTGTTTGGCAATTTGCCTCTTTACGCATAATTCTCTTTCAAAAGAATGAAAGTCCGGATATTTAGGAAATTCAGGAAGTTAAAAAAGCTCTAACCATGCTATGAATAAGTTCTTCACTGGAACCAAGTGCATACATACCGCTTTCCTGATCTGCTCAATTTTGAGGCCTTTGTATTTTTATTGTTTTTTTCAAATAATCAATGATGTTATGAGCTGAAATGGCCCATAATAGGGGTCCATGACCATATGGGCCTGGAGCATTGAAATTTGAATGCACATGCCTCGGGAGCATATGGCAAGTATACTAGTACTCCTGGAGCAGTATTTGACTTCGAAATATTTTGTCCAGATTATTTTATGCTCCATGAGCTTAGCAATATATGCTCCTGTAGGAAAAATTAAATGCAACATGCTCCAGGAACATATAGAAAATAGGCTCCTGGAGCATGTTTGACTTAGAATATTTCGCCCAGATATATTTAGGCCCAGGACCATCTCAAAATATTGTCCTGACCCTAATGGTTCCATGGCCATATTATCGGCAAATCGCACACAAGCTAACAGATGAGATGCAGACCTGTCCTAGTCTATAGTACCGGCGGGCAGTACAATGTGGACATTGCCATTTCATACGCCGGATTTTGACTAAAATTTAAAAAACAAAACCACAAAAAACTATTTTTTACCAGGACAACCAATTTAATCGTTAGCCAAGTGTAGCTTCTAAACATCAAAGCCTTGTCCCCCGTACCTCTTTGGAAACGGAAAATTGCAGTGCGATCAAATCAAGGGCAAGGGCCGCCAAGGGCGGCTGCCGGATTTTGACTCGACCTGTAGATTAAATTCCTTCTTGTTGATCTAAATGTAAGCTTTAAAAAACAACACAAAGGGACAATTTTTATTATCGGAAGAAAAAGAAAATGGGATAAAAGACATCAAGTACTCACAAAAAAACAGACCAATGACTGGGGCAAATGCAGTACACTTCCGTACAGCTGGCGTTGACTTCCACCGCATTAATGATGATGATTTACGCGCGAAAGTTTAGTCTCTTATAGTGTTCTTATATGCCACTTCAACATGTTCAATACGACGACGATTACTTTTAGCGTTTCAATATGATACTACAGAAGGACTGATGTGAACGAGACAAACATTTAACGATATCGCCCACGACAACGACCTAATCGGAATAGTACTCAATCGAGACATTAAAGTGCCCTATGGGGTGGGTCACATAGGGTAGGTCACAGGACCCGGGTCACAAAAATGGCCATACCAGCTATATACAAAAGCTATCCCATGAAGTTTTTATGATAATAATAAACGGAAGTGCCATAAATTGGTAGTGTCAATTGCACTTAGCGGTCCGCGTTATTATTTTTTTTGGGGGGGGGGGGCGAACGTATTTACAACATAAGTTAAAGCAATATGAGACATTTTTGAAGGAGCGCCCCCATTTTCAAAATTTGATATGTGTTTATCACAGTGACGTTGGTAATTGTCTAGGAAACATTTCATGCTAACGAGAATGCTAAAAAAAGGGTGTTTATCACAAAAAAATCGATTTTGTAATAGAATTGGGGATCCCAGATCAGTTTGACTTAACGGCAGAGCTGGAAATGCTTAAAATTATGTCCGCCATGAGAAATAGTGCCACCTAGAGAAATGTCCTATAACTTGACTTGCCTTGAAGTATTAAAAAAACTAATAGATGGAAGCGTAGACACGGACGTGCGCTATTCCCGGGCTAATTTACATTGGAAGGACGGTTTCCAGCAGGCCACGGTGGAATTATTATTCGGGGATCCCCGATAATAATTATTTAGTACAAAATTCCTTCGTTTGTGACACATAGACATTATCGAGCTTCACCATTCACAGGTATGTTACTAGCAAGTAACATGCAACCGTGTAAAAACTCACAAATTTTGAAAAATTGGGGGCGCTCTTCAAAACCAATGTGCTAAAATTTTGCTTTAAAGTCTGACTCCGGAGATTTCGAAATATCATTTTTTTTGTGTATAATGAAAAGAGTCAACTAGAACTAAAGATAGTAACCTAAAATGCAACAATTCCGAAATTTGAGATGAATCGGATTTTTCGTTTTGATGCAGTAAACATTGATGGTAGTATTACATCCAAGGATACCTGTGTTATAACAAAAATTCCGGATCTGGAATTTTTAACAAGTTGTGATTTTCTATATGAAGGAGTTCGATTTAAGACTTAGCAATTCACACAGTGATTAGTATATGGGACAAGCCATTATTGTCCATGCCAAAAAAAACACGATTTGATTTTGATTTTTTTGGAAATGGAGGGCGCCCTCCTCGGGAAATATCTTGAGTCGGCCTTTAATTGGCTTTAACTTCTTGTTCAAAGCCCTAGATACTAAAAAATAGAAGTAGTTAATTGATGTTTCATTAAAAACATTTCAAATGACCCCCTATTCTTTAGAAGTTCTCCGAAATAATGTTGAGAAAATAATTTAAGCTCAAATACTAATAATTGTTTTTTCTTTGCAGGTTGTGGAAGAAAGCAATCCTGCATTCGACACTCTGCTGCAGGGTGTAGCATCGGTACCATTTCGAGGTAAGTATGCAAAAGAAAAACGAGGAACCATTATTATACAATAAACAAGTTCACGTTGTTAAAAAACGCTGGTGTTCCATCAATTTTTCTCAAAGGCAAATAAATACTTAAATAAATCAGTAGATAAATAAATAAAATGCACACACTGGCCAAAAGTATTGCAACATGCAGAAAACGAAATTCATAATCACAAATTGATTTCAAATTATCCCGGGGGGGGGGCACTTGTATTCAAAGGTGGATATGATGCGTGAACAAGAAAACGCGTAAAAAGGGTGTCTTTTTTTCCAACAGGCGATGTACGCGCGTACATCGTTTAGGGTGTCAAAAACAGCAAAATATGGAAAAAAGGGTATGTTTTTTTCTTAACCCTGAAATTTTCATGTTATATATCATTAAGCAGGGATCAAAATCATCCAACATGTTGTAATCGGAACTTGGAAGTAAAGCAAAGCAAAATAACAAAGGTATATTTACGATTCAATGCACTGCGTACTTGTTGAGGGTGTCATAAACAGATAAAAATACTTGTTTAGGGTATGTTTTAGCTTGTTTTTAGTCGGTGAAAATACGTGTTTAGGGTGCGTTTTGAAAGTCCATGTTCACGCATCATATCCACCTTTGAATACAAGTGGCCCCCCGGGCAAATTATACCATGGATCCTTGACCACACATCACCTATTGAATGTCAAAGTTGTGCTTTTCATGCAAATGTCATCCACCATAATCCAAGAGGGCGAAAAACGTTTATTTGATGTCATGTTTCCTACATATGGGGATTGAAGGAAATGTCGAACGTACTTACTCATTGCACCAGAAGGATACTAGGCACAGAACAAAGACTGGGTTAAGTATCTCCGCTTAATGATTTGTATGGGTTTTGTTAGGTTTACTTAAAGTGATTTATTGGTATGAAGTTGTATCGCACCATATTAAATAGCCCAAATAAATAAAACGTACTACAGAATGGTTTCATGGCCATTGGAGAATTCATTGCGAAAAAAATCCGATTGATTCCTACATAGTATACAACTTACAGTAATCATGGAAGCGACCATGTTTATTCCTATGGTATATTTACAACACCAGAATGCAATACCGAAACAGAAAGCCGGCGAAAATATATCCCATACCTCATATATTCACGCCAAGTTGCCACAAGCCTCATCCTTGTGAACTTCGTTTAGGCACACAAAGGATATGAGCGAAGTTCGTTTTAGAATTTTTATATAATTGGGCAAAAAAAACTAACACTTTTAAAACCTCAGTGATTTGAAGAAAAATTTTTAAGAGGGGGTATTTTCGATATCATTTGTGACTAACAAAGTTTAGTTGGTCCTAAACACTAACAATCCAGAAACGTGGACATTTGAAAAGGGTCCGCGTAATATTCTAGTTTTAATCGCAGTCGCACAGTAACCACTGATCTCTATAACAACAATGTATTGGCTAACAACATTAATTGTATATTCGATGAATGAGCAGCGGGCGGGCATCTTGGTCGACCGAACACAATCATTCCAAGACCACCTGTTTAACAGAAGTTGTATCCCGGGTGCACGTTTTAGAGACAATGCCATCCCATACTCGCAAATAATACAATGACTCCCTGAATTGGCTTGATTCTGTAGTCCTGTAATGTCGCAATCCAATTCAATGGGAACACTTTGTATAAAGTGACCGGCTCTTAACCCCTCTGGGCTCTTTTGGATGACAAGATGGACATCAGTGCTTCAATTACGAAACCCAGGTTTCCAATCCCATTGTATGATTTCAGTGTTCGACACCCACTAATGCGCGGTCAGCAATCACGTACTTTTCAATGTACGTATGATGTAGATTCCGAATTTTATTTAAAAACTGATTTCTCAGGAATCCCATGCTCATTTTATAAAAATTTTAGGCACAAATATGCCATTTTTGATAAGTTATATCAGGAACGTTAAATTAAAGGCTGTGTTTTTTAATTTCAATGTTAAAAGTCAACACATAGTCTTTCATTTTGTGACCAAAAAATGTACAACCCAGGGGGTACTATTTTCAAATGTTCAGTGTCTGTTTAATGTGGAGCGGAAGTGTCGCAATTGTGATCATATCGCAAAGTAGTTGGTTCGCGATTACGTGATTCTAAATAAGCTTGAATATAGCACAACAATCTCTAGTAGTACTTAAACTTACAATTTATGATGGATTTCGTTTTTCAGGCGATACGTATAATTTTCCCGAAGTATTTTCACTTTCGGGTCTACTTCCGAATGCGGAAGACCAACTGGAATATTACTTCTACGAGGGTTCCTTGACAACCCCGACTTGCAATGAAGTTTTGCAATGGGTCGTCTATAAGCAGCCTGTCCAGATTTCCAAAGAACAGGTAAAAGGTTATATTACATTACGAAGAATTTTGATAAAAGCTTTTTTTTTGCCTTCCTTCTGATCTTGCTTGTTTTGTTTTATTTCAACATTGTTTAGACATCTTCTAATTTTTTTATTTATACTAGAGACTCGCTGGTAGAGTGACTTTTTGTCCTAAGCTTTTTTCTATCAGATGTGTGTGTAAATTTTACTTTCCTTCCTAGAGGAGCGGCCGAGCTTCGGGGGGGAAAAGTTGCTCCAGTTTTTTTGGAGTTCCCTCCCCTCCGTACAACAAAACACAACCACCTTTATTTGTAGGATAAATATAGGAGATTTAAGAAAATGATGGTTGTGGTTGAAAAATTTGGTGGCAGGGATATTTCTAGGCGGAGAAATGCATTTTGGGCTGCAAATTAAGCGAAATTATTATTTTTTAATTTTTTTTTAAGTAAAAATATTACAATCTTATTTTTATGGTATCCTTTTGTTATTGATATACGTTTTATACATTGCATAAAGGGTTCAGGTAATACTCGTTGTGGTGACATGTGATAAAAAGGATGTTTTTTTAGGAAAAAAGGTGATTTGGGGGCTAAAATATTAGACCCTTTATATATTGTATAAAACAAAAATCTATAATATAAATGTCAGAGATTGATAGTATTGCATCATGATTAAAATTTGTTTTGCTAAGAAATTAATAAATCTTGATATTCTTCTCAAAAACGTGATTTTTTTTACCCAAAAAAACACCCCTGCCACCAAAGTTTTTGACCACAACCATCATTTTTTAAAATTATTTATTACTATCTTTCGAATAGAAGTGGTTGCGTTTTGTTGTACCGAGGGGAGGGGTTGTCGACAATTTTGCAGTCCAAACCGCTCCACTATCCCTATTGATCTCATGTCAGACAAGTCTTCACAGATGGCATAGAAAAAATATTCTGACAAAACGAAATGGGCCCTTACTGAAATCACTTCCACAAATTTGGAAACAGTTTGGGTGTTTATATTTTGTAAAAAAGAAGTATTATTTTTCTTGTAAGCTTCACTTCTCTGCCACAGACAGCCAAGGATTCTGACATTACTGCATACATTTTATCAAACTTAAAAGCATGCAGTCATCAACTCATCCACAGACCATTCTTATTGTATGTGCTAATCCAGACTAATCCATCTTTCACTTGTCAAATCAGGATCTATATACCCCAAATTTGAAGTACAATGTCTGAATGCTTTCTAATTGTGTCAAAAAACATTCTACAAATACTGTAAATTCTGCCAAGGACGTCAACACCTTGATTTTTCCTGGCAGGAATTGCCTGTAATTATTGTTGTTTTTACAAAATGTAAACACCCAAATTGTTTTCAAATTTGTGTTAATGATTTCAGTAAGGGTCTATTTCATTATGTCTGAATGTTTTTTTTATGCCAATGTGTTCCTTAAAGCAAAAATAAGACGAAGTCGACTATAATTTGACTCACTTTATCTAAAGAGTAAATCAGCCCTTCCATTTCTTGCAGATTGATGTATTTCGCAGTGTTTATGAAAACGAAGAAAATGAAAAGAACCGCATTCTAGTTGACAACTTTCGTCCTACTCAACCGCTCAACGACAGAACAGTGTTTTCAGCTAGGGCGTCACTATTAACACAGCCGTCTCTATTCTTGATTCTCATCCTAGCCGCCGTTATATTTTTTACTATTCAAAAGGATCATTAAAATTTTGTTGAATGAATTATTGGAAGTGATACGTATGTAAGGCTGTTAAGACCCCCCCCCCCCAGCACCGTTGTCACCCAAAGCACCCATATTTTTTTAAAATCTCACCCAAAGACCCAATATTTTTTTTTTAATTTTACCACCGTCACTCAAAGACCCTATTTTGGGAGAAAATGTTACAAATTTTCACCAAAAGATCTGTTTTTTTTAGAACATTTTGCAAAAAAATTCACCCAAAGACCCCATTTTAGAGAAAATTTTTCAAATTTGTCATTCAAACCCCTATTTTGGGGCACTTTTGCGGTCTCTCACCCCAAGACCGCTATTTTTTCCAGTCCCCTGTCACCGAATGACCCTGGGTTGGGAAGCGCGAGCTTTACACCATATCCATTTCATATGCAAGTGCCCCCACCCACCCCAGGATTATTTATGCTCCAGGGGCACAACTTCTGACCAAAATCTCATAGAAGCGAAATGCTCCCTTTTGGAATTGTATTATCGGTCCCCGTGAGTACTAAAAGGCACTGCGATCGGAGGACAAAAGATTCAGTCCATGTTAAGCTGACAGTTCCATGTCAAGTACATGCCTCAGTTCAATATACAGAGCATGCCATCAGTCAGTTTCAATAAGAATACTCTATGTGCAAACGAGTGAAAGTCACTCTGATGAGCTGTCTGGGTGACAAATCCTAATTTAGAGTGAAATATTCACTTGATTAAAGTGGTGTTCGAGTTAATTTTTCACTGTAAACTAGTATGGGTCACTCAGCTCTTTAGGAGTAACTTCACTCTTGTGCAGTAGAAGATATGTTGCATCAACAAAAAGTCTAACACGACACATGAGCATCCAGCCTGATGGCAAGTCAACAAGTACTATTATTCACTGAAAATTCCACAAAAGGGGCAAGAGGTCCACTTTTTGCTCTTTTTTTTTGCATAAAAAGGTCCAAAATTTGAAGAAATTTTTACAAGTCCACATTTTGGTGATGAGATGTTCAAAAAGTCCAAACAAAGGACCATTTGAGGGGTTAGGTCCACTTTTACCAAAAAAGGTTCACTTTTTCGAGGTTCCACCCCCCAAATAAATCCTGCATACGGCCCTGTTGGTAAACAACCTTGCTATTGTCCGCATTCCCTGCGCACGTACCTACAAGTCTGCAGTTCAAATCTTTGAAATTAGGCCCATGTGGGAATCCAACTCTGATGTCATGCAGCTGCAGTAAATATATGGTTATACATTTTCGGAAGTCTTCACTTTCTTAAAAAAAGATAAGAGTATACGCAGAATGTTTTATTCCCATTTAGGGCAGACGTTTCATACAGAAGTCCCAAGTATACAAATGAGGTATTACCATTTATTCCATCAAGCACCACTGCGCATGACAGACTCAATTGCAATATCTCATTTGCATACTTGGGACTTCTATATGAAATGTTTACCTGTCTTTTCAGGATCCCTACTGTTTTTTTTTTCATATAACAGATGTTAATTATCATGCAGTATACAATGGTTTGGTACAAGTTACTACCATATAGTTGTCAAACACAGACAGCAGACATTTCTTATAAATTAACTTATTTAATATTTCTGTTTATCTTCATACAATTTTAATACATAATATTCTGTATATAGCATTTTAACTTGATGAAAATATTAGACTGGCTCTGTAATAGATCTTGCATCAAAACTGGTTACAAATTTTAGTTACACCTTTTTAAAGTATATTTGAGTATCATGTCTTCAGAGAGGAGCTGTTAAATAAATAATCTTTAACAATCCAAGGATTGAAGAAATTTGGAAAATGAATGGGAACATATAATTTCTGAAACTTAAAAAAATATTCATGTAAACATTTTTGAATGCAGATTTACAGCAATAATGTTCAGCACATTAGTAGAAAGGTGCCCCAATTTTTTTTTGAAGTTGAGATTTTTTGCAGTTGTGTTGGTAATTGTCTAGTAAATCATACCTGCAAATGGTAATGCTCAAAAGTGTGAATTTGTCATAAAAGAAGCGATTTTGCAATTAGAATCTGGATCCCCGATTGTATAGTTTACTAACCAATTACCAATGCAACTGTGCAAGAATCTTATTTTTTTAATTTGAGGCACTCTTCAAACAATGTGCCGTTATTGCTTTAAGCATTAAAAGAAAAAAATCTTTTTCATATTTTGAAAATAAGAGAATTTCTGAAAATCATCCTGTTTACCACAACTTTGATAAAAAGTTATATATACTCCTTATATCTCACATTTTTCATGATATATCCACTGTTATTCATGTTTCAACAGATTAATTGTGTTGCTTATATAGACATCTAAATAAATTCTTTTCATTTGTCATTACACAACAATTTACAAACACCCTCCACTTTTAAAGTGGTTGGATTACAACCATTCTGAAAGTGTAGTCCTTTTATAAAACAGTTTCTCTTGTTACTGTTACAACCTAATTAATTTTATCTGATAAAATCTCAAATTCAAAGAATTTTAAATCCTATATGTTGTGCGACCTATTGATTTTGAAAAATAAAATATTATATTGTTACTTTTGTAAATGACATGTTTGTTTGTACTTATTAGGGTTACTATAATCTCAAAGTTGCACTCACAGATTGCTTATTTGTAGCATGTCTCACACAGTTTGGGACATGATTTGTGCAAGAATTAGAATGTTTGCAGCTTTTGGCAAGTAATTTGTAATCACTGACGTAGCCAATGTGCAAAAAAAAATGAACACATGATGGAGGGCCAATACCAATTTCACTAAATTTCCATGCCAAGACAACATACAAATCAACTTCAGAAATAAGGTATCTTTAAAAGTATGGTGCATGGAGAATAGATAGAGACTATAGATGATGTGACATTTGTTTATGTTTATGGCGCCCAGTGGTGCAAGTGAGAAACTGGCAGGCAAAAGCACCTATACTTTGCATGGGGCCATTCCGTTTTTTGCGGTAACTTTTGTTCGAATAAATAATACAAACTTCATTATTCAAGCATAATAAGCTAAATGCTACCAGGCCTGCATTTTATGACCAATTTAGATCAGGAAAGGTTCTTTAAGTAATTTATAACCAGACTTTATGTGGTCTGTCATAGAAATACTGTACTATTTTGCCGGCCAGAAAACAACAGAGGGCGTCCCCTGAATGTCAACAGTGCTGTCATAGGTACATATCTATACTCTGGCTCAGAGTCATTATTTCTAGGACATGACATTTGTGCGTGTATCTCTTGCGTGAACTGCGCCCGACATGCAATCCAAGGGTGCATTGTTTTGGCTGGGAAGTGGGTGTACTTAGTTAGCAACATGTCCAAGGAATTACGAGCCAGAGTATAAGTAACAGATGTTTTCGGGCATTTCGACATATATTTTAGGCAACATAAGAGAAAGC
The DNA here is from genome assembly GCA_023653785.1 of Ophioderma brevispina. Classification (NCBI taxonomy): domain Eukaryota; kingdom Metazoa; phylum Echinodermata; class Ophiuroidea; order Amphilepidida; family Ophiodermatidae; genus Ophioderma; species Ophioderma brevispina. The sequence continues at coordinate 6,240 of JAMKCH010029645.1, read as the reverse complement.
TTTTAGAGAATTGCACATGCACTCTTAAAACACCTCGTTACTTTTGACTAGGTAACAAGTAACATATGATCTTACAAGGTTTTCCTAGTCAAATTTGACTGGAAAATCTTGTAAATTTGACCAGAATCTTGTCTAAGATCACTGCATCCCTTTGGAACTGAAAGTGCCTAGTTCAAGCCCCCCGGTAGTACTGAATTCTGTATTTAATTTAATAAGAATTAAAACTACCCTTCTGCTCTCGCTGTGGTGCATTAGAATTGGTTAAACCAACCAAAAATACGGCTTGTCCTTCAGAAGGACAAGGTCTACCAGAGTCACTAGGGCCATAGCCAGAAGTATCAAGTCTTCACTTGGAGGGTTAAAGCGTGGAAGATTCCTTCTTTTCCTTCCACCACTGTTAAGAATGGACTAAATTACTCAGCATCAGTCATCAATAGCACTAGCCTGGACATTTTCAAGTCATATCCTTAATTGAGTATTTGAGGGCCAAACAAATCTATGGAACCTAATTAGCCATTAGGGCTTGCAATTAATGTTTGTTGTGCAGTCCATCACCATCCCGGTGCAAGTTGGCGTAGATCGTCGCACAAGGATGTTTTGCGCGACTAATCAATACAAGACAAGGAATCTTGACACTTTCCCTCGACTTTGGGTCCTTTTTGCCCAGATTTGCTCTAGTAGCTTTCATTTTAGTGCAGTGAAGCAGAACTTGCTACGGGCAAGCGAGACACATGCAATTCTGGTCGGAACCTGCACTTGATTTCTAGACACAATGGTTTGGCCTCTAGGCTGTTTTTCAGTGAAACTGCAAAGCCTAACCACGGATCTTGGCTAGTCTGCCCACCAAGTGTGCTGTCCGCAGGAGGTCACTACAGGCAATCTTTAACTGCTAAAAAGTCCTTGTGTGTGAGGCCCATGACATGAAATTGGGCGCTAGGCAGGCAGTACAGGTAAATTGTTAACAATGCACCCCATATAATGTCTTGTGATATTACTCATAGGTTATTAAGGTTATTAATCCCATCAAAATACAGGAGCATTTGCATTTATCATTAGATGAGGCTATGTGTTGTCTTCCAGGGTCTCCTGTGAGAAAACTGTTACATATCCAAGTCTTGCACCCATCTGCAGCTACATTGGCTAATCAGCGGCTGTTTTGACGCTCATGGTCAAATCATCTTTTATTTTAGAGCAATTAGGCAGTTGGCAACACAAATTTGACAACTGATATAAGTTTTGACATGCAAGAACTATTACCTCTAGAACACAGTGGAGGTTGGTGGGCCTTGCTCGCTGATCTGGGGAGTCAATTAAGGTGGGGGCAGTGGAGTTGGAGGAGGGGAGTAATGTGTCGGGATAAGGGATGGGTGGACGTTTGGTTCAGGGCGGGTCTGGGCAAAATCTGAAAAATCCATTGGGCATATCTTGTCCATATAATACAAATGTCAGGATTTATATGTTATAGCAAAAAACATGCACATCCTGACCTCTGTAATTGCCTATTTCCCCTATTTCCCGTTATCCCAAGCAATGGATTTTTCTGATTTTTGCAATTTTAAAAGCAGTGGTGACACAATTTGGCAACTGATAAGTAAGGACATGCAAGAGCTATTGCCTCTGCAAAATCAGAAAAAAATCCATAGCGGGAATCTTGGCCATACAGCCTACAAAGGTCAGGATTGTATGTTATAGCGCTCTCACTGGCATTCCCCATAGAGACACAGACTCTTGTTAAATTAGATGTTTTAAAAACATCTATTTACCTTGGCAATGTAATTTCACATGAACGTCATTGGTAGAAATAATTCATTGGCATTAAGTTTGTCAAAAAAAGTGTCGACGTTTTATATTTTTGTTTTAATTCTGTTTTTTTTTTCCTTAATAAATGAGACTCTCAAACGGCAGCTGTGTAATAGATATTTGGGTACTTTTTAAAAATGGCTAACCTCATTAACCTCTTATTGATGCTTAACACAAGAAAAGTTCTATCCATGGGCATCACCTAATATTCTCGGGCATAGCAAAAGGCAGCTTTGCAACATTCTCCCTTTTCATTTACGTCCTAAATGGTCATTGAAATGGAGGCATTCGTTTAAAGCTCTTTGGCTTTTTTCCAGATAGGCATGCCTCTCACTTTTAAATCATTTTCGTCTCTGTTGCAAGTGTATTTTTGGGATAAAACATCTTTCTAAAATTGATGTTAACATAATTATGTTTATATCGGACCTGTCTTCTTCTCTTCTTACCGGCCGTGATGGTCCTTTGTGGATCAGTGAAAAGCTCGCATTCCTTCAGCTTAAAAAGGAGCCCAATTCGTAATAATCACTTGGCTTCATGTCCGATTATCTCTATGATCACACAATGTACAATCTAACCATTATTGGGCTCATTTTATGGAAGTATCAGGGCGAGTCAGAAAAAAAAAATGGATCGCCCCTTGCCTATTGGCGTTCCTCTCACTTTTTTCCTCTTTAAGAAACTTAGATCTTTATCTGTGTGGTACAATGGACAGGCATATTTTATTTGTCCCCTCGCTTTATTTTGCTGCAAGGATCATTCACATCGGTTAATTATAGACCGAGTTACAGTAATTGTTTGAATCTAGTATAGTAGTCTGTTTTGCGCTAGCTCTGTCCACGGATTCAACATTAAAATGACAATGTTCATGGAATGCACGAAGGCATGTCAGAACGAATCTGGGTTTTTATTGAGTGCGGAAGTGGTGTGACAAATTTGACCCAAAAATGCAGTTGTCCGCTCTATTCTTTCAATTACTAATTCACAGCATAGAAATTGTTTGAAAGTAAGTATGGCATATGATAGCATGGCAGCATGTTATTTAAGTGGCCAACCCGGCCAAAGGTTGTGGGTTCGAAAGCGCCGCTTTTGCAAATGTGTTTTTGTCCTTGAGTAATATTGTCTTAATGGTCAGCCGGCATTATTCAATGTTGGAAAGTAACGAGACTCGCTGTAGAGGAGGTGTGCGATCCTCTATCGGCTTATTATGGTGCGTCTGGGCGCAATCACTTCGAAAGAGAGATCGGCACTCTGTTCTTGTGTATACCGGTCCATCCTCTCCGCCTCAGGATGTGAGAATAGAAGGAGAGAGCTCACTGCCTAACCACTTCTAAAACCACTTCTAATAAAAAAATAAAAAAGTGAGTGTGTTGCCGCCCATTCATAAAAATCCCGTCCCTGACCAAACTGATCGATCGGGTAATCCCTATTGCTTTGCATCGTCGAAGTCGGTTCCTCCCTATTGCTTTGGCATGGGCAAGAAGAAAGCAGCGGCCTCCCGGCGGTATGCGTGAGCACGTGTAAGGCTTGTGCTTTTAAATTCTCGCGCTCAATATATAATAGCCTATTGAACTATTTTCTGAGCACAGCTTTATCTGTGTCCTTCGCTGGCCTCGAACCCGCCAGATGGCCAATGCTAAGTGTATTTATAAAACATGATGGAGCTCACATCTATTCAGAGTGTTTTGGCTTGATTAACATATCCATGAATCACGTCCTTTCTGCTGTGCGTGACCCGAAATTCTTGGCCCGGAGGGGGGTGCAGTGTATCGTCGTTTTTATTTCAAATACTGTAAAAGTATTCGATGGTATGCGCTAAAAGCAAGTGTTCCAAACGAACCCACACAGAGTTCTGATCGAACAACATCTTTGTTTTTAGTTTCAGGAACTTACCGGAAATATTAAATATTTGACTTTATGAAAAACTGCCTCAATGACCCCGTCAAAATTGTTTAAACAATAGACTTTATACTAAGTTCTACTTTAAAGTCTTTCATAACATACTGAAAATTGGACCGATTTTGATGCTATTTTCACTTAAATAAACTTACGTTTTCTTTCCCTTACCAAATGAATTCTAAGTTGAAACAAAACGCTAAAATTCACTCGGGGGGGGGGGCAAGGGGGCATTTTACTTCCCCCTAATATTTTTCTTGGTCCCCCCCCCAATTTTCCCCCCTGGGCCGAAAGAAAAATGACGGGCCTATTGTAAAAGTCAGCGATTTGGGACCAAAATCACCAAATTTGGGGGGGGGGGGGTGAAATCATGATTTTTGGCCAAAATTGGTTCAGAAAATTCCAATTTTGGTATTTTTGCCGCCCCCCAGAATTTCCAGCTTTTGCCCCCCCCAAATTTCGCTTGGCCCCCCCCCCCCCCCGTATTGGCCCCCCCCCAGAAAAAGAGGTCTGGTGCCGCGCACTGTCTTTACCTTCCTAGCTTGCTCAACCAGGATCGGACGAAGTACTTCCGTTTGCTGAAAATGTTCTCTTGTGGCGATCAAGCGATTCAGTGGAACGTGCGTCGGCAACTCACGTCTGCAAAAGGGGAGACACAGGTGGCTTTTCAAGTGGGCCAAACAAAAGCATCGTGAAAGGCACCTATCGATTGTTAAGAGCTTAACTTGATGAGCTCTCTCCTTCTATTCTCACCTCCCTGGTCCCCTTTATGTACGGCACATGTGGTCCAGTGGATAAAGCACCTGACCCACACTTCAAAAGCTGTGAATTCGAGCCCTGCTGTGGCCAGTGTGTTGCGCCCTTAAGTAGGGGCACTTTACCCCAATTACTCATCTATACCCAGGTGTTTAAATATTATTCAATGCTGGTAAGGTAACAAACTCACTGTAGAGGCGTGGCGATCCCATAGGTAACAGACTCGCTGTAGAGGTGTGGCGATCCCCTACAGCAACATTATATGGTGGAGTCTGGCTTAACACAAACGTGGACAAACTCCTATCATTAATTTGGACAGTGATTTACTTTGTTGACTGCTATATGCTTTCAAATGGGAATCTGTGGACAGGGGGCAAAACTGACCACTTGATTCAAAGGACTGTAGCTCGCTATACCAAAACGATTTGCAGAGTCAAATTTCTTCCACTTCTTCAAAGTAAAGCCTTCGTTACCTGAAGTCGTCAAATCCTGGTGGTGGTTTCACTTCAGCCAGTTTAACTTTTGTAGTTGGTTGTTCAAATCCTGGAGGAGGTCTTGTCTTTTTAACCTCTTTAGCAGCTTGATTATCACATTTTACTGAAACATCATCTTTAGGAGAACTTACGCTCAACTCAGATTTGGTAGAAGATGCATGGTTGTGATTTACCTGATCTTCATTATGCTTTTCTGGTGATTGTTTATCCAAAGAAATGTTGGTTTCCTTGCCTTTGACGTTTTTACTTCTATCAAAATCTTTTTCATATTTAGATCTGTCCCTCTCTACATTAGTCCTATTTCTCTGTTGATAGTTTCTGCGATTTCTCGCATTTTGTCTTCCACCTCTTGCACATGCACCAACATCATCCATACGGCTTTTAGTTGATTCTTGACAGGAGGATTTCAAAGAATTTCCTTCTTTACATTCTAGGATCTTGTCATTATTCTGTCTACTTGACACGTCATCGTTTTCTGATTGATGCTTCTTAAATTTATCCTTCGCAGAATCAGCCAGTCCCTTTTCAGTGTTTTTACCCAATTTATTGTCAAAGTTTCTCCACCTGTCATTTCTTTGACGGTTCCTTGGATTGTAGTTTCCCTTCGCTGGTGATAATAAGTTCTGTCTTGCCTCTGGTCACTTTTTCGTGGTTGTTTTCGATTTTGCTCCGAAATATGACCGCCTTTTTCATCTCTAGATGCACCTTTAGGATGATCACACGTTTGAATATCTGATCTATCATTTCTCTGCTCATGTGAATCCTTGTTGTCCTTTTCAGGTCTAGCACTCTTGTCTTGTCTACCATCTTGATCTTTAGCACTTGAAATTCTTGTATCATTCCTCTGGTAATAATTTCTCTCTCCTCTCCTATTGCCCCTCCCGTCATATCTTCTTTGATGATCAGCTTCTCTATCTTTGGTTCTTTGTTTCTCGTGGCTCATATGATCATCTTCAACTAATTTGCCATTTTCCATACTTTCTGAGTTCACTTTACTTGAAACAGAATCAACACCTGATTCATGCTCAGAATTATCAGAACTTTGTCCAGTAGAAGGGGATTTCTCAGAAGATTTAACATTTTGACTTTCACCCTTCTTTGCATCATCTGAACTTCTAACATTGCTAGACCTTTCTCCATTATGAACTATCCTTTTTCCATCATCCCTCCAATTCCTTCTATCACTTCTATAATACTGTCTATCTCCATACTTCCCTGAACTTGTTCTTGAACTTCCTCGGCCCCTGTTTTCTCTTCGATCATCACGCTCTCTGTAATAAGAAGTGCCCTTCCTCCT
>JAMKCH010029644.1:0-23059 GCA_023653785.1 Ophioderma brevispina | reverse complement strand
CGTCTACCAAGCCTTTTTGTAACAACCGGTTTACAAGGGGGGTACCACCCCCCCTCGAGAATTGTTAAAGCCTCTGTGCTTATGATTGTGATACCATGGAAGCTATGGTCCTCCTCTTTCCATGATACCCAAAATAAAGTACAACATTACCTAGTGTGGCGTCACAATGACGTCATAAGCCGCGAGTCGGCAAAATTGGCATATTTTCGACCGCCGAAAATAGGCGGAAAATCAATTTTGCGCTAAAAATCGAAGGAATATCGTTTTCATGCGGTTTTCAGCTCTAAATGATGGCATTGGCTGTTTTTACATAAACATGAGTTTAGAGCCATTACTGTGCATAATATTTTCAAAATGCACCAATATAAAATATCCGTGGGTGGCAACCACCCCCCCCCCCCATCCTTCGCTTTGACGGCATACCCTAACCCCGGGGAAGGTGTACCTTCACATTTTTTCGCTAAAATGACCGGAAAGGATGAGTGAAAGACCGATTCTAGAGCTTTTTATGAAAGTTTTTAGCATTTTCCCCCACCCCCCCCCCCTGGTAAGACGAGGGTAATTGTTGAGGATTAACATATCACGACAACCGCTTCTTTTGTATTAGTCGAGTCAACCGTGAATGGACCGATACTCTATTTTACACAAAATTTAAAGTGAAGGAGGAGATTTTTTTGAGTTAACTAACGTTCATAATAAATTATAGTAACTAATCGGACTCTAAAAAGGAAATAGGAGCTTTGATTAGAGGGAGACTTATCATTGTGTGTGTTATTTTTTTTTACCGTGGTTACAATTCTAAACAAAAAATATTAAAATGCGATCCTATTCTTAATAGTTTCCAGTGGGGTGACATTAAAGTTGCATTCCTTTTGATCTAGCACCTTCCATTTTGACAAATGGTTATGTATGAAACAGGAATTTTTTTGCAGAGAAGATATCATATGTAAGGGAAGATTAACTGAGGTAACTGTTCATTATATACAAAATTTTCTTTTGAATGTCGGGGAGGAAACGAGGCTCGCATCACGAACTACCCCTTAATTAACTAGTCTATGGCAAAATTAGGTTTGAAAAAGGCTACTTTCAGAATACACAAAAAGAAATTCAATCATTACACCAATCCCTATCTCTCCATCGCAATAATGCATACAAACACTCACACTTGAGTCCAGCCGCCTTTCCTTTTCATTTCCCTGATCGCTAAACACAATTCTTAAAACACAAAAGATTACCAAGTGCGGCCATTCTTAATGAGTTCCCAAGTTGTTGGTGACATAAAGTTGCATTCCTTGATTCTAGCACGTTCATTTTTGCAAATGGTTCTTTATGAACAGGAATTTTTTGCAGAGAAGATCTCATATGTAAGGACGATTACTTAGGCCAACTGTTCATTATATACAAATTTCTTTTTGAGTAATGTCGGGGAAACGAGGCTCTGCATCACGAAATACCCCTTTAATTACTCAGTTATGGCAAAATTAGTTTGAAAAGGCTACTTTCATAATACACAAAAAGAAATTATATTGTATTGACTCAAAAATATTTTAACTGAAACGAATCTTCCCAATACTCCTGGCAAGTACACTGAAACAAGCAAACCATAAAAGCCGGGCATAAAAGACAAACCGGAAAAGTCATACGGTTTCATTTTTATATCTGCAATATGATCTAGGCAGTTCTACTTTAACCGGGACTTTAACTTATTTATGCTGTTCATATTTTTCAAACAATAACACTATTTCTTACCAATATCGTCTTGAATATCTTGTAAATCAAATATATAGATGAATTTCCATTCGAAAGTCAAACAATAGGCACACAGATGCAAATAAAAAACATCGTCAATTCTGATTGTAAAGAAATATGATATATATTTTATTCTGCTTCAATTCGAATTGGATACAGAATATGGCACCGTTACACGTGTCTACGAAGCAGAAATGTTAGTACAATTTATAGAAAGCATTAAAAGTGGAGTAAGTGAACTCAGATTGTCCCGCCAATCCTATGAACGTGACTTGAAGATGTTGTTGGTTTTTTTTATCCGGGGATGTTATCGGTGCTGTTACAGTTGTTGTGATCTAAATCTAAAACCTCACCGGACTCTGTGAAAGTATTTAAAGGTGCAATTCGTGATTCTACTATTCTCTTTTATTCATGGTTCACTAAATATCCTTGAGAAAAGCTTATTCCACAATTTTAGTTGGATTTCGGATCTTGCGCTTTTGGTGGCCTATGAGCAATATACTTGTTTACACTACAGTCCAAAAGGCACTGTGCTGCAAAATAATTTTTGTCTGTTTAGGGACCTAAATACGACCAAATTTGCAATGAGAGTGGAGTGCATGGATTACTAAGGCTAACGGTTCAGATGATGAAAAATCTCAACATTTATAGAAGTCAGTGGGCGAGGTTGTGGGTCACGAAAATGCCCTTTAGGCTGAAACTATGTCGTAGATTAGAGGTCGTATAATGCAGGTGTTTAACTTCTATATACTACTTCGTGATATATATTCTCTTAACCTTACCATTTGAATTCGTGTATTCCCACAGCTGTTATAATTGACGTATATCCGATGCTATAACATAACTCAATCTATTAAGATACATCTGTGCATTCCCAGTCCTTTTTTTATTATTTTCCAGCTTTACTCGAGGTTTTGAGAGAACATTAGTGGGGGACTGTATGAACAGATCGTAAATGTGAGTGGGCAAAGCCGATACAATTGGTGAATTTGGTGCACAAGTACTTTATACATGATAATCAAAAATTGATGGGAAGCACTTGCCACACACCCTTTCATGTCCCCCCGCTTGGATTTCAAGTTTACACAGGGGTAACATTTTTAAAGTTCCGGATTGTGTTTGAAAGCACAACATGATGTCTTCCGGTACAAGGATTCCAAAAAGTAATGTTTATACTACCTGTGACTTATAGTTTTAGGATTAGGGGTAAATACTGTCGCATGGTAAAAAAGAAAAGAGTCAATTTTGGTTTGTACAGGGGTCAAATTAAGTTGCTGCCATTTTTTTGTAAAATGTGGTCCAAATTGTTGGTTTAGCGCTTAATAGAATGAAATAAGGAATATTTTTGACTATCTTACCGTAATCTGTTAATTAAACCAAAAGGGGGCGAATAAAGTCCAACGCTATTGGCGCTAATTGGTTGTATTGACATGTGACCTATTTGGTTGGATCACGTGAAAGCTAAGCACAACAGATAAGGCAAACTAGTCTTATTTCAATCCTTTAAAAGTCTAGGGAAACATATACACACATATTGACTGAATCAAAGCAACTTTTAACTTTGCCCATGTACACACCAACTTAACTTTTTCACACATTTTTACAGTTTTTATCCATACCTCCGGAACTATAAGCCATAGATGTTTAAAATATACCTCTTTGGAATCCTTGTGACCAGACAAACCCCATTGTGTGCTTTTTAAACACATTCAAACATGGACCCCTGATACCCTTAAACCCAAGCTAGGGGACATTAAGGGGGCTTGGCAAGTGCTTCCATCATTTTATTGATTATAAATGCCTAAAGACTTGTGTGCAAAATTCACAATTTATCCCGTAAGCGCACACTCTTACACTACAGTCCCCTGCTACATCATTGACTAACACCAATAATAACAAAAAATAGGCATCGATTGTGCTTTAATAAAGCACGAGTATATCATGCGGTTACTACTTGCACTGTTCCATGTGACCTTTGACCCCAATCTATGTAACACCTTATAAGCGTTGGGCAAGCACTTCTTTCTGACCAAGTCCCGTGTAAAGCAATTTATATCTGGTGTGAGGTCTTTCCATATTTTCAAAGATGCCCCTTTAGTCGGCCCAGGGACCTTTGACCCAATCTGTGAGCCACCCCATATGGGCCTTAGTCAGTGGATTCTTCTGAACCAAGTCTAAGTGATTAAGCAATTGATTTGTGGCAGAAACAGCAAAAAGTAGGGTAAGAGCGACTGGACCTCTAATGACACCTGTGTGACCTTTGACCCCAATCTTTCAACACCCTGTGTGGCACTTGGTCAGGGGTATTCTTAAGAGTCGGGTCAAGATCACGTTAACTGTGTCACACTAGTACGCATTTTTGAAATATTAAGAGGGGTTAGAGAGCCTGCCCCTTTTTGACCCCTAAATGACTTTGGATATGAAAATCTGTTGAACAAGCCATAGCCAGGCATCTGCAATCACTGGACCGACTGGCACGATAGCACATGCGACTGTGGAGAAGTAGGGAAAAGGTGTTCGCGACAATAAACCGCAATTGACCCTACGTGACCCTATGGTTAAAAAACTGTGAACAACGTATAGGAACCTTGGTCGGGGTTTCTTGTGACCAATTCTCAATGCTATCTGCCCAAGCATCTGGCACTAGTAGCATTTTGAAGCAAGGTACAAACAAGAACTAGGCATAATCGATTTGTTTTAGAGCACGAGTATATCATGCGGTGGCACTTTGCTGACCACTGACGAACTTGACCCCATGCTGTATACACCACATACGGGCCTTAGGGTAGATTTCCTTCCTGGCCACCTCTAGTGATTATCTATAGAAACGTGATTTGTGGCGCTTCAAGGAATTTATAGATTTTCAAAGAATGCCCCTTTCAATAAATTGGCCCCGTGACCTTTGACCCCAATCTGTCCTACACCCCAAATAGGCCTTGGGTTAGGGAGTTTTCTTCTGAACAAGTCATGTGATTATAGCAATTGAACTGTGTGGCATAAACAGCAAAAAGGAGGGTAAGGAGCGATCAAAACCATGACCTGTAATGACCCCCTGCATGACCTTCGACCCACAATTCTGTAAACACCCCATATTGGCCTTTGGGTCCAGCGTTCTTCTGACCAAGTCTATGCTTATAGCAATTGATTTGTGGCCGAAACAGCAAAAAAGAGGGATAACGCGGCATGACCTGTATTGACTCTGCGTGAAACCTTTGACCCCAATCTGTGTACACCCCAATATGGGACTTGGATCAGCGTTCTTCTGACCACGTCTTAGTGATTATAGCATTGATTTGTGCAGAAACAGCCAAAAGGAGTTAAGAGCGACTTGACCGGTAATGACCCCTACGTGACCTTTGACCCCAATCTGTAAAACACCTATATGGGCCTCCTTGATGTTCAAGCTGGTTCTTCTGACAGTCTGGATTATAGCAATTTGATTTGTGGCAGAAACGGCAAAAGGAGGGGTAAGACGACTTGACCTTAAAGACCCATGTGTGACCTTTGACCCCAATCTGTCAACACACGTGTGGCACTTTGGGTCGGGGTTATTCTGTTGAAGAAGTCGGGTCAAGATCACTTAGCTGGAACCCAGTAGCATTTGATAGTATAAGAGGGATTAGAGAGACTGCCCTTTTGGCCCCTAAATGACTTTGTATTTAAATCTTGTGGAACAAGCCAATGGCCAGGCACTGGCAATCACTGTGACCAAAATTGGCATTCGATAGCACAAGCGAACTGTGCGGAGAAAGTAGAAACAAAACGGTTTAGCGCGACAATACCGCTATTGACCTACGTGACCTATGGTTAAAACTGTGAACACCCTATATGAACCTTGGGTGGGGGTTTAGTGTGGCCAATTCTCGATGCTGTTGACCACGCATCTGGCACTAGTAGCATTTGAAACCAAGGTACAAAACAAGAAGAAAGAAGAAGAAGAGAAATCGAGGCGAAGGGACAGTCTATCTGCGGCTTCACCGCATGATTATAAGAAAGAAAGATAGGAAAGAAAGAAAGAAGATAAGAAATCGAGAGAAGACAGTATATATCATGCGGCGGAACCGCATGATATCAAGAAGGAAGGAAACCAACCACATGAGCAACCAAACTTCAGCAAAACATGGGTGCTACTGGGTAAAAAAAAAAACAACCCCCCCCTGTCCCTATCTATAGGGAAATTGACCGAAAAGAGATATTTGACTACCAACTTTTATACAGACAGGTAAAATACTTGCGACTACTGAAACTGTAGTTTTTTTCTTAGAAATTATATCAAATCCCTGTGTTTTGTCTACCATCCTGGTTCCTTTTCTCATTGGCCATTAGTTGTGGTGACATGTGAAGCTCAAGTTTTTTCTCCGTCTTGCAAATCTCCGCGAATATTCATTATTTCAGCGGGCGCATTCCGTTTCAAAAAATCCAAATAACGGCCCTATTCAAATGTAATATCAAACTTCAGTTTTCAAACACGCTTTGAGCCAGGATTCCACTGAATTTGTGTAACTTCTCTCACGATCCCTGGGTTATATTTTTTATATGATTTTGTTTTCTATTTGTATTTTGATATTAATTTCGCCACAATGGTGCCTCGTCATTTTCAAGGATCGCATTTGGAGAAACAGTGGCAAACTCAAGTGACTTGAACGGTTAGAAAATATGAAGTACGAATAAGTTTCGAAATCCTGGTTAAAATACCTTAACATGTTAAAGGTCCCAGGAAATGAGATTATAAACCTAGTCCAAATCTTTACGGGGACTTGCAATTCAAATAAACAGGGCCCAAAAAAGAAAAAAGAATAACACTAACCAGTGACTCAAGTGAACTATTGATTTTCGTCAGTGTCATGGATCGATTTCACACCCTTCACCTGGACTTTTCTATTACTCTCCTGAATATCAATTATGTCACGAAGGATGTCACATCAGCCCAACCCAAATGTTGAATGCTTTCTCGCCCCTCCTGTAGACTGACACAAAACCACATTCAATTCCTTTGCGTTCCTGGGCCTTTAAGAGAATACTGCAGAACGATTGTACCTATAGGTACTTAAAAATACCGTATAAGTACACACACTGCAAAGTATTGCAACATGCACAAAACGAAATCATAATCACCAATGATTTCAAAATTAGACCATGGATTTTTGACCACTCAATAAGTATTAAATTCCAAAGTGGTGTTTTCATACAGATGTTATTCCCAAAAAGGCAAGAAAAGAAAGTGAAAGAAACGTGATTTGATTGTCACGTTCCCTAAATGATGCCAGATAAACGGGAACAGAAAAACGATAACTTGTCGGATTGCACTCAAACGGAATTTACAGACAAAGAAACAAAAGAAATGCTTTCAAACAGCCACTTAATGGAATGTACGGGTTCATTAGGGTTACTTAAAATTTTGATGGGACGAAAATATGGTGGGGATTGTGAGGACCGGAAACGAGATAAAGTCAATGGAAGACAGGCCTGAGTGGTTTCAGATCAATTATTCGAGAAAGAAGAACTCAGAGACACCAGAAATGCAATTCCAATGATTAACTTACGTGGTTTACGTAAAATCATGTGTAAATAACGCGTTCACATTACATGACAAACAGCACAATTTCAACGGTGCCATTTAAAAGTTGTTTTCAGGTATCACCTGACCTTTCTTGCCATTTAAATTGCCCGAGTCCAACGGTGGTGAAAGTGTGCGCCCAATCTTTTTTGGACATTTATCTCATTTCCGGTCCATACAACCCACACCAATTTCGCCCTAATTTAGAGTGAGGAGTAGACCCTGACAAATCGTAAAGTTAATTTAGCGACGATTTGACCAGCCATTTTGACATTCTTTTGCCTGATTCCCTAAGGGCGCTTACAATCGGGCAATTTAGCATGTAGCCCAGCTTATTAACCGCCATATTAAGGGATAATGAAAATCAAATTAAACGTTTGTCGCACGGACTTGGTTTGGGAAACCTCATCATGCTTTGAAAACCCCCACTTTGACAATAATCACGTGACGTGCAGCCAAGAACTACTGATACAATTTATTTTTTTTTTTTTATCAATTTGTGAATATAAATTGCTTTTTCTGCATGTTGGCAAATACTTTTGGCCAGTGTTGTGTATATTCAAGATCAAAAGTTGCAGTACACCAGTATATCCCTAACATCCTTAGCAATCACCACAAAAAGTGATCGGTAGCTGGTATTTTTGTCTCAGATCTGGGAGCAATTTTTCACTAACCCAATTCAGGGTTAGTGTCAATTTCAAATATACTGTCACTTATACGACATGCGGACTTGGATGTGAAGAGGCACGTGTTGTTGCTTTGCTGTCGATAAAAAAAGTGAAGTGGTTGTTTAGAAGTGCACGCGTCAATCACAATCATGTACGTGGGGATTCCAACGAAACCGTGTGTATTAATCGGATAATGATTGTAGATTATGCGTGTTGACCAATAGCTCAGCATCCTGCTGTGATCGTCATTGGGCTAGACCCTCCCAGGGTCTCTGGTATAAACACGATGGTAATAGGGACTAATATCCCTCTGAGTCAACCCAATCACACAACGCGGGCGAGTGGTATTGTGAATTTTGGTAATAATGTGCCGAACAAGGGTGAAGTTATATGAGTCGGGGAGTCGGGCTGGACAGTGGTTCGGTCAAATAAATTAGGTGGCAGAGCAGTATTAAAAACGGACCGATGCCCAAGGGTGCAGGGGAAGGCCCAGCCTGATTTTTTTAGGATTTTATTTGTTTTGTTATTTGTTGTGTATATTGTTATTAATACCTCCATTTTGTAATTAAAAATATCAAGTGATGTCTCATATTTTATTGGAGAAAAGGTGTTCTCACGGGAAAAGTACTTTGTTACTTTACAAGGGAAGAAAGTTGAATTCCCCTAGCGTGTTGGTGCAAAAGTAAACCTTTTATCAGAACTAGGGGCAATGAATGGATTCCCCAAAAAGGGCTAAATTAGAAAACTGAGTAACTTGTTTACGCTTTGAGATAAAAACACAATTGACATAATATGGGGATTCCCCATGAAGTTTAATTGGGGATGATGCAATGTAGATGATGTAATTTATGTGACAATCCAAATTGGTACAGCAGGCAGGGTTATGTTTAGGCATGATTCTGTAGTAATATCTATTTTAATACTTGGGAACTTTGTGAAATGGTTGTCTAAAGCAGAGTTGCAAGATGTTAAATTTGCCAGCAGACAGACAGTAAAAGTAAGCTAGAGTCTATAGCAAGTTTTAATATGCAATGAGGAGCAGACCTTCAAGTAACCTAGTGCCAGGATTTATAATTCCATGTGTGCGAAGTCGCTGTAATTATTTTACTGTCGTCTTTGAAGCCAAAAGTGCTGGGGAATCAAAATAGGATTCAAATTGTGACAGATAGAAATAGTGGTGCTTATCTTGGATCATATTACTGTGGAACATCAGTGTCGTCGAGGGACTTATGTAACCTTGTCGTCTTGAACTGCTAGACAAGGACTGAGAAAATTTCGCATGGAAGATACCTGGATATTTTGTGAACTTCTGCGCTGTCATTTTGGAGTCTTCGCTGTTAGGACATTCCTCTTTGAACTGCAATGCCTTCTGCCACACAGGACACTAGAGGCGCCGAAACATTTAGTATAGTTTTATAAATCATGTGAAGTTTTGTTATTGTAATTATTGTTTTGGATATACCCCATTCTTGAACCATTCTGATTAAAACCATTAAATCTGTTATATTCTAAATTCATATCAGTTGTTGCACAAGGCTCATTTATTTGGTGTTTGTAAGGTATTTCTGACCTTTGACTACGAGACGTCATAACAGAATCATTGGATGCAATCGTGTTGGTGAGGGCTATTCCATATAATAAATAAGTTTGAATTTCATTTAAATTGAACCTACGGGCCCTGATCCGAAGACCAGAGCCGAGAATGTGGGCAGTCTATCATGAGCCAGAGTAAACGTCACGTTTATTTTCTGATATTCCGGCATTTTTTTCAAAACCTTTCTTCATGTTCTTTAACTCTTGATTCACTGACAAATCATGGTTCATAATCAAATGGAAAAGAAACAACTTGATAATGAATTCAATCCTATTTCCGGAATGAGATCGGTTTCTTAAGTGATAACAGCGATTTTGCTGAGCCGAAACGCCCAAAAATCATCAAAATCGTATTTGGTATTTTTTGTTACTGGCATAGATGTGATAACATAATCCTGTAAGTGGTTGTCTGAAATCCGAGGTATTAAAGACAAGGCGTACTTTTGTTTGATTCTGTAATTTCTATACGTGGGTATCAAAAGCCGACTTTAGACTGAAGCCTTTCCGTGTGAATTCCCTTTTAGAAGCGTAACATTGTGCACCATGACCTGTACATTTTGGCCTCAAACACAAATGTTTGATTGATCTTTGTTTATTCTTTACTGGTGTAAACCACAATCATGCGCTGTTTAGTGTAGAATTTTGAGTCGTCCTCGCTGCGTGTCTATTTGCGGGAGACGTATGACAAGCTCTTCAAATCTTCCATTTTTCTCACTATTTGGTGTTTTTGTTCCTACATTAAAGTAGTTACATGGAGTTATACATAGTTAATCTTTGATTTATAAGCTACAAAATTCATTCCACATTTGTTATTCTATGTATTATCGCTGATTATCCCTTTAACTGATATTGGTTTTGTGCGCATAGGTATTTCAGAAAGATATTGATTTGAAAAACCTATCCGTAGCAGCTGGGGAAGCCACTGCTTACTAATTTAGTATATTGTCAGGCCTGTCTTCAAGCTAGTCATCTGCTAAGTATTAAATCAACAATAAACTATTCCAGCATTCTTTAAAAGCGATATTTCACATTTCGACTAGCTTTGAAGGTGAAAGGTCACGAAATTGCGGACTAGATTTTGGTTGGTTCAGCTGGACTACATGTATCTAGCACACGAACTCTTGACTATACATTATTATTCTTTGCTCTTTGAAATATTTGTCGTATAGGTTGAGGGTATTTAAAGATCAAAAGATGGGGCCTTATTTGGCCTACGGCCAGTTTCTTTGTATATGGTTGGTAAAGTCAATAATTACGATTGTAGCCATTTGTAAAATATTTGAATATGGTCGAAGTCCAGTGACCTGTGGCAGTTTCTCTTGATTGTCTCCCATGCTTCCGATGAAGATCCTGCACTCTGCTTGCCAATGTTATCCCTAGGAACGGGTATTCACCCTTTGATATGTATCCCTTACAGCCTTGGGACTTTAACTACGCACTCGGCAAAATTAGGTTTTCGTTAGGTGATATGAATACGAAACCGAGAAAGTTGAAATTTTATTCTAATATAAGTCTTGGTGTAGATTTGAAACGACATGTGGATCGCATATACAACCCAAGTAATCAAACAAGTAATACAAAACATTTCAAACCATTATTTTTGTTTATGTTAGCACTCTTGATAGAAAGTATGCTATTAAAACGGACACGGCACATTTTCGAAAATATGATATTTTTTGCCAATTTGCCTCGCAAATGATAGTCTAGTTATGGGAAGAATAGAGATATATTTTACACATAACAATAACATACCCCGAAAGCAGTAGTGGACTTAAAAAGAGGCTAATACCCGCCATCCAGGAATTTGTAGGCTAACTCTTAAGTTTGCCGAACTTTAATCAACAAAAGGTGTCTATTTAATGAGTCATACATTCGTACTCATTGATTTAAAACCACAAAGGTCACAGACCGGTCAACAGGGTGCATTGGGTGAGATCAACTCTGGTGTGGTTTTCTGTGTTACACGCCATTTTCGCGCCGACATTAATTATAAAATCGTTCTGTTTACAACATAAGCGGGCGGATTTGGGCCTCAATATTTTTCATGGGCGGGCTTATGTTATAAAAGCTTTATAAGCCATGCAAAACAGCAACATTTTCAAATGGCCAGTTGTTACTTAATGACAAAAGAGTCGGGTTGAAACTTTTTTTACTGGTTTAAGCAGACAACCGGATTTCATTCTGCGGCCTTTTAAGTACAAATAGAGATTTCAACTCATCCGTACCCCCTCTTGATTTGTAGTGATTTATATAGGATTAGACACTAGAATAGATTTCCCTACATGCGATACAGAAAATAACTAATATGAAATACAAAATGTGAGTTGTATATGCTTCTGTTTCAATAGAATAACAGAGGCTGAATTTCACTCTTTTGCTCCTATAGGACATTAGAAATTTCACAATTTTTGCCAACCTAGAACCAGTTCTCCGCTTAATCCTTTTAGCTGGGGATTTTTAACACAAAGCTTTACACCAGTGCAGACCACCCAAAAAAATATCAGAGATATTAGAAAACTCTCATTAAAGTTGATATTTAGCATATTACCTAAAAATTATACCTACTAGTGCTGATAGCAGGCCTGCTTTCGGATACAATGCCCTCTTACAATAATATAAATCTATTACTCATAGCCCTTCTAAAAATAAAAGTCTAGTAAGATAGTGTTGCAGAGCAGTTGTATAAGAGGTACAGTTGGACGATTTTGCCTTCACTTTTTATTCAAGTTAAAAATAATTGAATTTAAAAATTCGTGTACGTTACAATTTCGCCGTTCTCGGATTTCGAGTTTGCATCACGGCCAAAAAACCAATGTTGCTGAGGTATGGAGTAAAAAAGGCACGGCACTCAAAGTAGAGGACAGACACATCATGTGCTAGGATATTATTGGCTTAAAGAGCTTGTGGATTTCAACCGGAGACAGAAGAGGCATCGCCGAAAATAGTTTTATACAGTATATACTCGATATTATATTTTCGATGTTCGTAGGTAACAAAAGCGTCCAATTTGGCAAAGGAAATGAAGTAATATTATATTGCCAAACCAAGTTTGATGTGCTTTGTCCACAGAACACAATTATATTCTCGTATTTGAAAATCTTCAACTCTTGACGTTTAAAGTATTAAACATGAATCTATAAAATTTAAAACAAAATCGAATTGAGCTCCATGGGCAAAATAATCAATTTAGGGTATCACCTGACCTCTTTCTTGCCAAAACTCCCGCAGTCCAACGGTGGTGACGTGCTCCATCGGTATGGAAATTATCTCATTTCCGGGTCCATACAACCACACCAATTTTGGCCTAAACATTTAGTGTAGACCCTGACAAACTCGTAAAGGTCATTTAGCGACTATTTTATAGCCATTTGACATTCTTATGCATGTATCCTTCTGGAGTCAATCGGCAATTTAGCATTAGCCAGCTGCTTTAACCGCCAATTAAGGATCATGAAAATCAAATTAACGTTTTTTTTTAATTTGTATTTAAGCGTATTTAAATAAAAAATGAAAACCCCCACTTTGACAATAATTACGGTACGGTGAGCCAAGAACTCAGCGATCAATTACACAATTGTGAATTATAATTGCTTTTTCTGCATGTTGCAATACTTTGGCCAGCCCTGTGTGCATATTACATAGATACAAAAGTTGATATACAGTATATCCCTAACATCCTTAGCAATCACCCACAAAATCGTGAGTAGCGGTATTTTGTTAGATCTGGGAGCAATTCCACTAACCCAAGTCAGGGTACTGTCAATTCAAATTACTGTCACTTAAGACATGCAGGCTTGGACTGATGAAGAGGCACGTGTGTGCTTGCTGTCGATTCTATAAAGTGAGTGGTTGTTTTAGTTGAACGCGTCAATCATGATCATGTACGTGGGGGACTCCAACGCCACGGTGATTACATCAGGATAATGCTTGTAGATTCTGCGTGTGAACCAATAGTCAGAATCGCTGGATCGTCATTGGGCTAGACCCCCAGGGTCGTGGTATAAACGACTGGAATGGAGGAAATATTCCTCTGAGTCAACCCAATCCACACCGCGGGGGTGGTATTTGAATTTTGTTAATCAGGGAACTAACCAATTTGGTTCGTATAAGAGCGTATGGGCGGCCATTGAGGTCAAAAAGGGGCAGCGCAGTATATTAAAAGGACCGATGCACAGGGGTGCAGGGAGGGGGGGCCCAGCCTGTTTTTTAGGATTTTATTTCGTTTTTATTGGTTTGGTATATTGTTATATTACATCCATGTGATTAAAATATCAATTGTGTTCTCAATTTTATTTGAGAAAAAGATTCTCACGGGAAAGTACTTTGTTTACGCTAAAAAGGAGAAAGTGGAATTCCCCTAGCGTTGTTGTGCAAAATCCCCGTTATCAAACTAGAGCAATGAATGGATTCCCCAAAAAGGGCTAAATAGAAAAGAGTAAACTGGTTATGTCTTGAGATAAAAACAAATGCACATATGGGCGATTCCCCATGAAGTTATATTGTGAGGATGAGGGCAAGGTAGATGAATGTAATTTATTGTGAATCCCAATTGGTCAGCTAGAGCAAGGTTATGTTTATGCATGATGCGTAGAATATCTAATTTAAGGACTTGGGAACTTTGTGTGAAATGATGTATAAAGCAAGTTGGCAGACAAGAGGTTAGATTTGTACAGCAACCCCAGTAACAAGTAGTAGAAGTAGTAGTATTAAACGCAATTGAGGAGCAGACCTGTAAGTACATAGTGCCAGGAATTTATAATCCATGTGTGCGAAGTCGCTGTAATATTATACTGTCGTCTTGAGCCAAAGTGCTGGGAATAAATTAGGATTCAAATGGGACAGATAGAGCTCCGTGGTGATTATCTGGACTGATCTACATGTGGATATGGTGTTAGTCGAGGGACTATTAACTCTGGTCGTTCTTGAACCTGCTAGAACAAGTTATCGTCAGGCTGAGAAGATAGATGCGAATATTAACATGGATATTTATGGAACTTAGGCAGCTGTCATTTGGAGTCTTCGCTGTGAGGACATATCAGCTTTTGAACTACCAATGCTTCGCAACACGGACAGAGAGGACTTGAACATTAGTGATAGTTTATTAATCATGTGAAGTTGTTATGTAATATGTTTTGGATTACCCAATTTTGACCCATTCTGATTAAAAATCATAAATCTGTTATTATTATAAAATTCAGCTCCTCTTTGTGCACAGGCTCATTTATTAGTGCTTGGAAAAGATATTCATGACCTTTGACGACCACGAGACGTCATAACACAGAATACATGGATGCATCGTCGTTGGTGAGTGCTATGTCCAAATAATAAATAGTTTGATTTCATGTTAATTGAACCTACTGTGCCCTGAATCCGAATAAAGTAGCGAGACTGTGGGACCGTCTATCATTGAGCAAGAAGTAAAACGTCAAGCTTATTTTATGATATTCCGGAAGTTTTTTTCAAAAACTTTTTCATGTTATTTAACTCTTGCTTCACTGACAAATAAGGTTCAGAATCAACAGGAAAGAAACAACTGATAATCTCTACTTCTTGAATTCATCCTAATTTTCGGAAGACGAATCAGGTTATTTAAAGGGCAAAGCAGCGATTGCTGATTCCGAAACGCAAAAAAATCATCAAATTGTATTTGGTATTTTGTTACTGGGCCATAGATGCGGAAACATAACCTGTTAAGTGGTTGGCGGCAATCCGAGTATTAAAAGGACAAGGCAGGATGTGCTTTGTTCGTAATTTCTATACGTGCCGTATCAAAATTCCGACTTGAGGATCATTGAACGCCTTTCCGTGTGAACATTCCCAGAGTTAGAAGCGTACCATTGTGCCATGACTGTACAGTTTGGCCTCAAACACTAAAATGGTATGATCTTTGTTTAGTTCTTACTGGTGTAAAGACACCACAATAATGCAGCTGTTTCGTGTAGAATTGAGTCGTCATCGCTGCAGTCTATGCGGGAGACGTATGAACAAAGCTCTTGCCAATTACTTCCATTTTCACTATTGGTGTTTTTGTTCCAATTGAAGTAGTTAAAGGAGTTCTACAAGTTATTTCTTTGATTTAACGCTAAAAATGCCATTTCCACATTGTTTATTTATGCATATCGCTGCTTATCCCTGAAACTGATATGGTTTGGTGCGCATAGGTTATTTCAGAAAAGAGTATTGATTTGAAAAAAACTCGTCAGTAGCATGCTGGGGAAGCCACTGCTGACTAATTTAGTATATGGTTCAAGGCTGTATTTCAGATGCTAGTCAGACTGCATAGTTAAACTTCACGATAATAAACTAGTCCTAGCATTATTTACAAAGCGATTCTCATTTTCGAATAGTCATCAGTGATAGAAAGCTGGGAAGGTGAAAGGTCACTAACTTGCCTGGGACAAGATTTGGGTTGGTCAGCTGGACTACATGATCCGAGCACACTAATCCGCCTATTACATATTATTCTAGCTCTTTTGAAATATTTGTCGTATATAGCGGGTATTTAAAGATCAACAGATGGGCATTATGTGGCCTAAGGCCAGTTCTGTGTTATGATTACGTTTGTAAACTATTTGTAAAAATTTCGAAATGATGGTCGAAGTCCAGTGACCTGTGGCAGTTTCTCTTGCCTGTCTCCAGGCTACCGATGAAGATCCTTACACTCTGTGCCAATATTTCCCGGGAAGGGTCTCGCCCTTGTATGTTCCTTGACAGACCTTGGAACTTTAACTACGCACATCGGCAAAATTAGGTTTTGGTTCTGATATTGAATACGAAACCCGAGAACGTTGAAATTTTATCAATATACGTTTGGTGTAGATTGAATGACCTGTGGATCGCATATACAACCCACGTAAATCAAAGTTATATCAAACAAGTAATAACCAAGTTTCAAACCATTATTTCTTAGTTAGCACTTGATAGAATGTAGCATTAAAGAGACGCCAGGACATTTTCAGAAAATAGATTTTTTTTTTCAATTTGCCGCAATGATAGTCTGGCTATGGAAGAATTGAAGATATATTTTACACATGAAAAATAGCATACTCAAAGCAGATATGTGCCATAAAAAGGCTAATAGGCCAAGAGCATTAGTTTAAACCTGGAAATAGCTCTTAACAAGCTAAATTTTTCAGGATAGCGTACGGAATTGAGCGAATAACATCACAAGTCCCCAAAAATCCCCTGGAGCTCTCTCTCCAAAATCCAAATGGCGTCCAAAAATGGCCGCCATTTCTATTTATCATAACTTTCAACCAGGACAAGTTGGAATTTACACAAAATGTTATATATCGTTTTGAAGGCACAGGGAATCTAAGAAAGTCATATTTTTTGACTTTAAAAACTCACATATATCCTAAACTACAGATGGCGTCCAAGATGGCGCATTTTGATGTTAAATCAACTGATAAGTCGGAAAGTTAGAAGTACAAATTAAGGGTCAAACATATGGTTTAATTAAGGCACAGAGAATCTATGAATAGAAGCCATTATTTAGCGTGTCCAAAACTCATAAGTAGCACAACCCCAAGATGGCTTAAAAACGTGTTTATTCTTATTATGTATCAAATGATCCAAAAATAGAAGTGTTTACGGTTACCAATAGTTTTCCCGTCATGGTGCAGCGGTCGTCAACCTAAGGTCCACTTATGTTGGCCCAATCTCATAGATCATGACATCTAAAATGTCAGTGCCAGTGATGTTGCAAGTTTGACCACAACACTTACTGTACATTGAGGTGATATTCATGTGTATCCATAAGAATCCAAGAGTTTCTTGCAACTGCTACAATATCAGGTTGAGCAAAGTGTCTGGTGTGACAGGAGATGTCGGTTGCGATCTGTTTCTAAATTGCACATGTCGCCCTACCCTTTTAGTTTGAAGCAGAGTGCTACCCATCCTTTCATAAACCGGAGAAAGTGTGGGAAACTTGATGACTGCCCGTTGAGATATGTGCGGTCTATCAAGGATTGAGGAAGGCTGCCCCAAAGTTTAGGAATGTCATGCTGCTCTATTGTTATAAAGATACCCCGTAAGTTCTTAGATCCTATATTACTCCCATATACATTTACATTCTGCATTCCTGATTTATTTATAAATATGCGGTAATCTATATAGCTCGTTCTTCGTTAAGTCAAAAATCTCAGTGGAAGGCTCCGTCTTTAACAAGCTGAGAGTTTCACGGACCAGGTGATAAGGGTGATGCCACTGGAGATGTGACCTCACAGCCATATGAGTGGCTAATGGTTTGGCTATCCACCAATCGCAATTTTCAAGGAGGGCTTTGTCCGGGCAATGCCAGTTCTGAGTCTGTTGAGCTTGACCCTTGCTTACCTATCAACGTCGAAGTCCTTGGGCTTGCTTGACGGGCTGTCCACAAAATGCTTTAGGTTCAAGTAGAGGATGACCAGGCTCAGACCATAGGTCATCCCGATCCATGGAGGATCGATAGGGAACTGCGCCTGCCGTGTATGGATTGGAAGCAACGTGAGGTGGGAGGATTAGGCTACCAGGGCATTACAATTCTGGGTAGCTGATCATTGAAAGTTCCTCCAACAGTGTAGAGGAAGCTATGCCGACAGAATTGTAAGATATTTCTACAGGCGTCGCCAAAGGCACTAATAAGTTTCATCGCCTGATTCAAACCGACATCAATCTTATGTGAGGGTACACTGTGACTCCATATTGGTGCCGGTAGTCAGCAGTTCAGATGCCAAAACAACAGGTGATGTACAGATGTAAAGGGTCGAAGATGCAGCCCCAGCAAGTTCATGCGAGCCGTTTGAGGAGATTGGCACGAGACTGCATCTTGGCAGCGACTGCCTTGGGTGTTGATGGAAAGTACAGGCGCTGTCCTATGACAGCCAAGCGGTACTTCGGTGTGGGTCTGGACAGTTCTCTACAGTCTAATTTGTTAAGTTCTTTTGGCATGGATTGAAAGGTGAAAAACAGAGGATGACGGTCTTGGAGTTGTGAGTTTCAAGTGTCATCGGGGATGAATGGACTTACAGTGTTAGGTCTTTCTGTAACACATTTCTAAGGCCTCAGAAGAATACAGCAGCCATTCAATTGCCCGTATTCATCTGCGTAGGTAATACTGGAACAATTTTATTGGCGAATTTCTGAGATTAACGGGTGAAAAGACTGGGTGCAAGGACAGAACCTTGTGGGATGCCATTCCGAAGTTTGCGACTTTCTACTGCATTACCCATGTGATGTCTCCAGGACAAAAGATCTGTCTGGGATGCGAAGCATTCAGGAACTTGGACAAGCTTGACATCAGGGAGTCTTGAGTTGCTTGAGATAGAGACCTCGAGACAGATGGATCATACGCCGCAGTTAGATCTATGAAGCCTGAAGACTAAGGATTCCCTAGCGCACAGTATGTAAAACTAAATGCTTTCTATAGTTTCTCCGCTGGCAAGCTGATTCATGATGTGAGACTGTTAAAAGATTGGTGGGACAATATGTACATATCTGTTGTAGATAAGTGTCGGACGAACCCTAAACATGACACGGACCCGATGCACATAAATGACCAGCTCGTCTGACTCTGCTATAGCTAGACTGTTGATACATTACGTGTCTGTATCTACGGTTTGCCGGCTTTACGGAGATGAGGAGTAAAGGAGTTCGAATGATAGCTTAAGGGTTAAACTGTTAAGCATCACCCCTCACTATGTGATGGATTCTGGTACTGGTTAAAAAGATAAGGGACTGTAAATGTTCTCTAAGGTGATCTTTGTCTATGCAAACCTATAAGGTGTCCATCAAGATGCCAAGAGGGCTCGCAAGTAAGCAGATGAGCACAAAGGAATAAAAAGAAGAAGAGGCACGCATGCGAGGCCTATTCCTTTATTAATCACGGGGCCTATGTGCCAAGGTAGACATCAGGAGGGACATTAGCCTAGAGGACATTACTTTTAGAGGGTGGGGCATGCCTATTCTAAGCTGTATTTCGTAACCACGCCGGGGGAAGACAAACCCAGTGTGAAATTATAAAAATTACTAAAGTCTACATACCGTCTCTGCCTAATAAAAGCTGCGCCAGCTCTGAAAATGAATATAAAATGTCATCTCATTTTCTTTTCCCCTAAGACAGTGACAATGGATACACATAGATACAGATAGGACCATTTTTGGAAAGCTAGGCGAGAAAAACACCATTATTCTGCAGCTTTTCTCACTTATACGGTGTTAAAATGACGGGCCATGTGTTATATTTCAAAATTCTCTAATGTAAAATGAAGCATAGGTAAATGTTAGTGAACCATCCTGAATACATGGATATTAAGTATTATCATTCATGATACATGTATCGTTAAAATTTTAAAAAAAATGGCGGCCAAAAGTTGCAGGGACAAAATGGCTGAAGCTGAGGGATTCCCTGGTCGCTGCCACCAGATAAATAGGCATGAACTCTTCGGAGTTTTGGCCTTTCTAAATATGTTTTTAGATCCTGTACATTAATCAGATGTTTAGGCTTTTATGGTATTCTAATATGATTGGTTGTAAAAGTAGGATAAAGATAACAATGGGTGGTCTTTTTTTGTTAGCTATTAGTTTTGGGCACTCTAGAAAATGCTTTATTAGATTCTTTATGCATTAAAACATTAGACACTAATTTGTATTTTCGAATTGCATAATGAAGTTTGAATCATTAGAAATGGTGGCCATTTGGACGCCATGAGTTGATTGGGTAATTGTAAGTTTTGAACTCTCAAAATAATGACTCCTATTGCATTCCTTGTGCACTTTAAAACATATCGTCGGGGGTTCTGCATAGTGTCGAATCAGCTAATATGCTAGTTCTGAGAAAACGCGTTTGACGTGTGGGACATTACTTATGAATGCGTGTATTAAATGAAATAATGAAAGGAAAGGCTATTTTAAAGATGGGGGCTGTTAAAGGACATGAATGGTTACTAACTGACGACCGTATTAAAATACCAAGAAACAACTGATTTTCTTATTCAAAATGGCCAATGAATGTGGTTCGATGTTGTCAAACCCCAATGTTGATTCGTCGGCTATAAGGAGTCGAATTAAGTATTAGACGGCATGAAACCCGTTGATTTCTATGTGGTAATGATGCGATGGCGGTGATGATGGGGGGGGGACCTCACTTCTTAAGGTATGAGACGTCTTTCTCTCACTTCGTCATCCCCTTGACGCTCTGTGACTTCACCTTTCAATTAAAAAAAGTGGGGAAGGGGGGGGGGACCCAAAAAAAGGGGGAAAAAAAGAACAAAAAGACACGGTGGAAATAACGATGAAATAGGAAACATCGAGCTGACGAAGACAATGATGACTACTGAAAATCGATGATGATGATGATGATGATGTGATGATGATGATGATGATGATTGATGATGATGATGATGATGATGATGATGATGATGATGATGTGATGGTGATGGCTGAGATGGTGAGGGGGGGGGTTGATGGTGACGATAGATGATGATGATGATGATGAGGTCGTCGCTCTATTGCATTGGTTTATGTTACAAACCATGTAAATTTGTATACAAACGACTTCATAAGCGTAAAATGGAAACATTCACTGTTGCTTATCGTCGTGGTTAATATATAGCTGGGCAAAAGACTGACCCCTATGACCAACGAATCAAAATTACAACCTACTTACAAATTTTGCTCCTTAAATTAATATATTTATTAGTCGCCAATGGTTTTAACTCATTTTGCAGAACAAAAAACACATAAATTTCAAGGATTAATACGTTAGAAGGAACGCAAACATTGCAGTGCATGTATACAAAATTAATAAATAGTAATGCATGTTGTAACACAAATAAATATTTGGCTAGAACTGTTCAAAATTGAGGCTCAGAAAATATGTAAAATGGTAACTGGAATGTTTCATGAAGCCAAAGAGTTTAAAGGATAAAAGTGGTCGTCTTTTTCTCTGCGCGTTTTCTAATTTTTTCATTACTAGATAGTCCTTTCTTTTAAAGTAATGTAACACGCTTAAAATATAACAAAACTTGAACGAATTAACATTAATGTGGTAATATATTTATACAATCTAACATAATCTAACAATTTAAGGATAACGCTTTACAAACACAATTCCCAAAGAACATATCATTTGGATTTTTAGGAGGCGATTTTTTTTAAAATGATGTTATATTTAGTAATTATTTAGTTTGCAGAATTCCAAGTTAACATCAAGAAATCCAAACTTCAAACTTTGCGCAATATGTGTTACAATTCTATTTTGTAACATGGTTTACTAAGGAGTGGTGTGTTAACACCCGAGAATTTCATTATTAAAGCATAGATGATTTCGATGTTGGTATCCCGTTGACAGCATTGGTCCACCGTTTTTTCTCTATTTTGCTTCCAACATGAACTTAGTATGGGGCGTTCAAATGACGGTCAAAGTTTTCCCAGTTGGCAAAGTGGGTCATTTCAACAGACACACCTCAGAGTATAAAATGAAAAAAGGGAATTTTGCATAAAAAAGGTAATATTGATTTTCATGCGGGT
Source organism: Ophioderma brevispina (assembly GCA_023653785.1). Lineage (NCBI taxonomy): Eukaryota > Metazoa > Echinodermata > Ophiuroidea > Amphilepidida > Ophiodermatidae > Ophioderma > Ophioderma brevispina. The sequence goes on along the minus strand of JAMKCH010029644.1, from coordinate 982 downwards.
TTGGGCCCCAATGATATGAAAATGACCTAGTTTTTAATCAAATATAATTTTAGAGCATACAGTGCACATATTAAACAATGAACTAATAACTAAAGGGAATTGCAGTACCATTTTATAGGCGAAAAATGTCCTCGAGGTCGGAAAAAACTAAATAATGGAGCCCATTATTTTTTATTTTTCCCGCCCGAGGATCCATAATGAGCCCATAGATGAGACTAAACAAAACCTTTATTTCTATTCTATTAACTAACATTTGATTTTATTTTGTTTTGTTTGTGTGCTTGTATAGGTTTTAAGTAATATGCCTTATGTATTTGTTTTTGTATGCTGATTAATTAAAATAAATGATAAACCTGCATTAGCGTGCTTCATTATTGCAGAAAATGGCAGTAACTGACCAATCAGATGTGTGCATTTTCAATAATTGGTGGTAGAGGTAATAGAATAAAAAATTAAAAAAAACCCCCACTACCCACCAATCTCGACTTCGACGCTAACCCGGCCCGGTGAGGGCTACCTTCACATTTGTTTCCGCCAAAAATTAGCAGAAGGATGGAAAATATTATATGGAAGACTTACCGAAAGTTTTAACGTTTTTTGCGTCACCGAGGGAAAAGTTTTACCTGGGGTGTAACTCCTCCCCTTTGGTAATACTAGTGTGTAATGTCACATGCCCCCCAAAATGGGTGTTTGTACAAATGTTAAAACTCACAAACTCGGATAATCGTTTCACGCGCACAGATTCGTAGGTTTTCAATAAGTACAAGTAACATAATTAAAGCACAAAATTAAATGTGAAATTAACATGGCCAATCCGTCATGAAGTATAGAAAGGTAATTTCATCACCAAATTGCCTTAAATCTTATATCACCTATTATCATGAAATAGGACTCTCTTTGTCCCAGCAAATACGTATTCGTTCACATTTATCTGTGTCTTTGAGATATTTGGACACCTCAAAGCTATCGAATACTATCCGTT
>JAMKCH010029643.1:0-17176 GCA_023653785.1 Ophioderma brevispina | reverse complement strand
TGATAATGTCACAAAACTCTATCAAATGGTTTCATTTGACATTACATTGCTATGTCAAAACGATGTCTCAAATGATTTTTGAGTGTATCAAAAGCTGTATTCAAAATTAATTATTGCAACATTTGATACAATTTTGACACAATCAAACTATTTCAAATCAAATGATCAGACTTGGGACCGCCTTTGACAAGTTTTGACAGACATTTGACTATATGTCAAAACTGTTCAAATGGTTCATTTGGACACATATTTGATAACTTGTCAAAACTATGTCAAAGTTTTTGACACTACTTTTGGACATTATGTCAAAACAGTTATCAAAAGTTGATGTCAAATGACCGTCCCAATTTGGCCATTTTGATTTGACTAGTTTTGATGTGGCAAAATGGTATAAAGTTGACAACGGGGCACCCTCGGCCTACAACTTTGAGATGTGGGCAACACTATTCAACAGAACCAACACACTAACGTGTGACAATGGGTGACGGGAGGCAACAAAAAAATTAAGAAATTTTCTATAAGAAATTATGCTACAACGTACCAGATCACAGGGGGATTATAACGGCTTGTTACCAAAGTTTCTACTCGTTATGAACGATCCCGTACTGCCAAAGGAAGAAATACGCGAATTAAATCCCGGTAGGCGGTGTCAGCTACTAGTATTTACATAGGTTCACACTGTCATGTTTACAAAAAATGGTGGTGATACCATGTGATTTGACAGCTGTGCGGCCGTAGGTAACGTTTGGGACTGACATTTGGAAAAGTCACGAACATTCAGTCACATGATTGCAATCTATTTCCCAACCCGCAATACCAATGTGGGTGCGTTGTGTGTAACTCATAAGAGTGCGGGGCGGTATGGCCCATAAGTGAGAGAACTCGTTTCTGCGTCTTAGACGTCATATCCAAACAAAAATAATTAGAACATGTTTGATCACCGGACAAATTACACTGAATACAGGTACGCACGTTGTACAGAAGTTTTACGCTATTTTCGATATGCAATGGATTCAAACAATTAAATATAGTGGGACAAATTGAATGGCTGAAAGTCTACTACTACTCGTGCATGCATATTGAACCGGTAAGAGCCTCCTACATGGACTTTGACATTAACCAAAATTTGATGTCATTGTTTTAATAGCTTTAATAGCCACCATACTTTCCGCCCACTAGCTAGACCAGAGTCAGACAGTGGCATGGCACTGCATGCCATGGAGACTCCATTGAAAGGTATAGTCGCCCCGTAATAATTATTTCTGAAACAATGGCCCAGCGAGCCGGGTTTGAAGCGTATTAAATTTCGGGCAAGCGTTCCTCACACACTCCCTGGTTTACGGCGTGTAGCCTGAATTTGTTTCAGAATTACTGACGAAAACACTATAGTCTCAGGCCTGGCGTGAGACTAGATATGGTATGGTCCACATTCTCTGGTTGTAGCCCCTGGATTGTCATACAACTTTGAGCCATGTGGACATATAGCAATCTGTCAGAACCAACGGTCGAACGTGTGACAATGGGTGACAGGACCGGCAAAACAAAAAATTAAGAATTTCTACAAGAAATATGCTCCATTCCCGATATCCAAGGGACTTAATAAACGCTTGTTACCAAGTTTCTACTTGTTTATTAAACGATCCTTACTGCCCAAAGAAGAAATCGGCGAAATTTAAATCCTCCCCGCCCCCCGGTTGTCAGCTATTCAATCGGTTAACATGTATTGTTTACAAACAAATGGTGGCATAACGCGTGCTTTGACCACTTCAGCGACCTTCGGTTAAGTTGGGACTGACATCGGAAATGTCCGAACATTCAGTCACATGATTGTAATCTATTCCCACCCAACACGCAATCAGTGTGTTGCGTTGTATGTACACAAATAAGCGTGCGGGCTGGTATGGCCAAGAGACGATGTTCGGGTCTTCGAGTAATATCCCAAAAAAAATAATTAGCACATGTTTGATCATCGGACAAAATTACACGAAGTACGCACGTTTTCAGAAGTTTTACGCTATTTTTTCGATATGCAATGGATTCTAAACTAAATATGTGGGACATATGAATGTCTGGATAATGGCTGAGAGTCTATACTACCTGTGGATGCAGTGGGATTATTGAAACGGTAAGTGCCGCCGCACATGGGACTTGCATTACCCAAAATTTGATGTCATTGTTCCAGCAGGCTTGAACATATCTTTCGTATAGTACACATACCTCTCGAACCACTAGCAGAGTACATGCATGGCATTTGTTGTGTTAAGTCATATTCAATAGCCTCCCTTGACCACTGTGAGTGAAGATTGTTGTGACTTGTGTGGTAAAAAAGGGGAAAAGAATTCAGTATTTTGCCATATGCAGTTTACGTCCGTTGCGTTGCGGCTGCCAAATTCGTAGGGTGGCGGCACAATCTTTTTGTAAAAAAATAAAGGTAGCCCTAATTAATTATGAAGAGAATCCGGCGATCCTGTCTTAAAAGTTATGGTCCACGATCATATATAATTAGAACAGTATAGTGCGGTGAAAATCAGCGGGCGAAATTAGGGTACGTACGAAAAGCTATGAGCGCATGCAGAGAATGACATTCAAATTTGTGCTACTTGCAAGCCTGTCTGCAGCTACTGACTCACCAAGTGGCGCCCAAGGTGTATGGGCAGTAGCTGACGAGGGCAGAAAGAGATGGTATAGCTGATGCGTATACCTTGTAGCGACCCAAGCGGAGTAAGAAAACAGACCTGGTTTTTTCAAGTGAAACAGAAATTATCTCTATTTAGGAGGGGTATTGGTATTAATAAGATGGATCACCGTTTATGTAGATTTTGAACGTCATCTCTGTATGTCTATTTGCAGGAGCCGGTATGACAAATTCTCAAAATACTTCATTTTTTCACGATTTGGTGGTTTGTTTCTGTACATTAAAGCAGTTATATGGATTTGGACACACTTATCCCTATTTATAAGTTAAACAATGCATCTTCCAAATTTTTCGATTGTCTCGCAATATCGCTGCTACATGTAATCCATTTAACAGGTCTTGTGGGGGGAAATGCAAAACACATATGTTTTACTGGCCTATTTTTTTCTTCTCTCCAATGTGAGGTTATGAGTTATTTGCCTTATGGTGAATTACATTCAATGGCAACTTTGACGATGGATGAATCCATGGAGATAACCACTCCTGACCCGCCATACAAGAATACCCTGCACACACAGAGGGCGTTTTGAATCACTCAATGTCTTCAGAAAGTATGTATTTCAAATAGCAACTGATGAACAAAGTTATTAAAAAATTCAGAAGCCTGTTTGAAAAGGAAGCTTATGTCATCTCTGGCAGATCAGCAGCATGAGAATTACCCAAATGAGGGGTGCTTTCATAGGATTTTAATATGAACACCTGTTTAAGGCCCGAGGGCTTTACAATTGATGTTATACGGAGCCGATTTCATTCTAAGTTACAGATTAAGGTGGCAACGAGAGATTTTGAGGCCCCAAATCTTGGGTAATAATAGTAATTTCATATAGACTAGACACTCCATAGATTTCTTACATTGTATTTGGATACAGAAAAGTCAGAAAACAAAAGTGAATTCTGATTTGCTTAGATTTCAATACACAAACATAGGCTGAATTCGTATTTGCCTCCTATACGAAAATTAGAAAGAATTTCAATTTTTTTATACCAAAGAAACATTTCTCAGCTTAATCTTTCAGATGGGGTATTTCTTGATAGAAGGCTTTATCAGGGCAAAAAAATCACCACTTTCTATTTTTAGGGACACCTTATCGGTAAAATCTCTGTTGGCCCGTTTAACTTAGGCTCTTATTTGCAAGTAATTTTGGTAACTTGCAGGGTGGTAGCAAGCACATTTTAGTAGTGGGTGTTATTTGACGAAAAATTGACATATTTTATAATGTTATGCCTAAAATTGTCAAAAATTTGCATAAAATGATTACAATTGTCACTTTTTTGCTATTTGAGTGGTGGACTCTAGAGTTAAAATTGGTGTTTAGTGGTGGGCTCTGAAGATGAGTGGTGGGCTCTGCCGCCACCAACGCCCACCTGACTGTCTTTTGCTACATCCCTGGTAACTTGAAATATCGTCAAAAACAAACTCATCTTAGTTTGCAAAACATCCATTGTTGGATTCATTCATGATGGCCAGAGCTGTGAAACAGAATTTTGGAACAAATGGAATGACATGGATGGTCATTATAACTTCACATACATGACTCTTTGGGTCAAAACAGTATATTTTCAAATTTTGGACAGGGTGAATTTTGGTGTTTAAACAAAAAGAAACGTTAGCAATATTAATGGTGTTCCCAGAACTACTGAGCTGTATTAATGTAAAGGCACTGAAACAAACAATTGGGACAGGGCCAATTTGAACAAACTGTAGTAGGCTGATTAGGGATTGATTGGTCAGTGATTGTCAAAAACTGGGTAAAATAGACTAAAAAACGTATGACCAGATGACACCAACATCCACCTATCACAGGGGGCGGAGGCAGGATTTGAAAAACGTCAAAATTACCGGGGGCTGAAAGGCTAGTAAGTTGGCTTGAAACTTGTCAAAAATGGGCTGATTTTACAAGATGGATCCCTGGCCGCGGGGAGATACCCTCCACCGAAGGAATTGTTTGGATAAACATGTTTCTTGATTGTTTTAAATCACCTCTTTTTCCTTCAGGCAAAATGTTCTTTGTGATGTACAACTAGAGGCAGAGGGGTGGATCATGCCCAACGTGTGGTATTGCAGCCTGTAGCTCCTACTTCAATGCCATGTTCACTGGGGGAAACTATCAGAGAGAGTGCACACAAAATTCTACTGAAGGAGGTCGACGGCAAGGCCCTGGCATTGCTCGTCGATTTTGTGTACACGTCAGAGATACAAGTCACAGAAGAAAATGACAAGCTAAGCATCCACTCGTAATATGCAGTTGGGACCGCCGGGGGGAGGGGGGGGGGGGCAAGTTGCCCTCTGGCTCGAAAACGCGGGACGATATGGAACCCAAAATATGCATTTCATCCCTCTTTTTAGGGGAATTTCGACCATTTCAGCCTAAGTTTGGCAAAATTACAAGTTAAATTCGGCAAGTTTCGCGCGCTAGCGTGCACTTCGTAAGTTCGACCTCATTGGAATCGCACAAAGCACAGGACGATTATGACTTTGCCCCCTCGGGGTGGGACGACTGGAAATTTGGCCCCCTATGGGACGACTGCATCGGTACGCCACTGCTCGTAACCCAATATGCAAGATCACAGGTCTACGGTACGGGCATGTTATTTTTGCAGGGTTTTTACTCTTGGTGCTTTTGCAAGGTAGAATTGGATCCCGAATAGAAAAGTAGTGATACTATTTTGATCAAGAGGGAAGCATGTTCAGCTGTGAAGGTTTCGGTACTGAAAAATTATGAAAAATAATCCTTGTGAATTATTCTGCTGTACAGGATTCTCTCTTATATGGCTGAAGTACAGTATAAAGTGTCATTTATAACATGTACACAGCAGGTTTTGGGTTGCTGCCTTTGCGTGTGCAGCAGTTAACACAAACATAGGCTCACCCCTTGAACACTGAACAATGCAGTGTGTGGACTAACATTTGATTACTTCAGGACATGTCACTAACATTATGGTCTCAAGTCTCAAGGCATGACTATTAGTGTTGCACTAAACTCAAAGGCATATGCAGCTGACTTACTTAACTTTATTCTTTTGATGCTGAAGTAGAAGGACTATGGGACTCAATCTAATCTTCCAGGTTAATGTCATTGGATGAAAACAGTCCCTGTCAAATTGGATTCCTGGAAAATCGGCTTTAAAATATTGAAATATCCTTATCTGTTGCATCCTTTTAAAGTTACCGTGATAAAACGGGACAGTGGGAAGGGACAAGTCCATAACTGTACAAATAGGTGCCAGAGATATATACTCTATACAGTTATGGGCTTCATTTTCCCATCCGCAAGTTTGATGGCCTTTTCACTATCGCGGGTATTGGCCTTATGTGAAGCCAAATCAGTTTACCTGGCCTCCATGGCATGAAAAAGTGGGAAATTTGGAGGCTCCTTTCCATAAATATTTTGTATTGGAGGAAGTTGTGCCTTTTTGTACACAAAAACATAAACATTTGGAAAAAGGTGGCAGTTATTCCCGAGAAAAAACAACTGCGGAGGGCCTCTAATTCTGGTACGGGTATTGTGGACTTGCTTAGGTTTGTTTCAATGTTGCAGTAAGCAGTAGTGTGTATGAGCTTATTCAGTAAGATCTTTGATTTCCATTGAACTAGGTGGTCTACTTGGCGAGGTTGGTACACAGCTGCAATTAAAGGCAAGGTTCCCTCTGTTTCGCCTTGGTTGAACCAATCTTACATGGTCACTTATAATTCAATACTGGATCATCTGACAATGAATTGTATTCTCAGCCTTAGGAAATGCAGGAACGTAATCTATTTTATTGTTTATTCTCTAGACCCTTCTACCAGCAGCTAGTCTGTTGCAGCTCAATGCGTTCGCAATGCCTGCTGTGATTTTCTGCAGAGACAACTCCACCCCACCAATGTCTAGGAATTAGGGGGGCGGGGGGTTTTGCAGACATGCACTCCTGCAGCGAACACTCTATCAACTATTGCCCAGAAATAAACCATGCAACATTTCAGGTAGGGATGAGCACAGTTCAGCATAACTGGAAAGTGATATGTATGACAATGTTGTTGGGATGTGATCAGGAGGTCATGGGTTCAAACTGCCCCCTGCAGATTCTGGGTAAAGAATAGGCCAGATGTATTCCCTGCGTGTCATAAGAGGCAACTAAAAGAGAAGCCCTTCTTGTGTATGAGGCAGCAGTCACTGGACGGTTCGGGTTGAGACGTCTATATCAACTGGTGGACGAAAGGTAGGGCACTCATTGAGAATGTGATCTGCAGTCTGTGATAGAGATTCAAATTGGCAGGCTGAAGATGCTCGCAGCCCCCATCGTTACATATTGCTGAACATGAAACGACTGATGCCTGTGCGAATTCTGTTCAAGGTGACCCATATTCCTTATGTGGAGGTTTGCTACCAGGTGGGAGTTGTCATGGGTGTGATAGTGAATTGGTCTGGTCTTGGAGTATCTAGCCACAGGGACCCCCTGTGGGTTCGGGGTAAAGAATTGGCCCCATGTTCTCCCTGCATGTCGTAAGAGGCGGCTAAAAGGGACAACTCGTTAAGGTTCCAACAGGATGTGGGTGTAAAACTGTATGTGCCGATGGATGGGAGCGGGAGGCAATGCAAGCAAGAAGTAGAAGGGCAAGATAGGGGAAAGCAGGGGGAGCAACAAAATAAGGCCAACCAAAAAACTATCAAGATTTGCCAAAATATTTCTTTCAATGAAGTAATCTGTTTTATTAATGATTACAATGTATCTTGGCTATTTCATAAAGATTGAGAGTTGTTTGTATGTTTTGATAATGTATGGGGAGGGTGTGTTTGTTGGGATGGTGGTGGTTAATAGCAGAAAAACTGAATTGTTTTAGCACGATCTAAAATTGGACCAAGGAACCATGATCAGTTACACACAAAAAATGAAATAATCATTAGAAAATTTAAATTCACTAAAGCAACCTTCTATCAGTAATTTATTTTTGCTTGGTTCAAGCAGTTCTGTAGTGCATAGCGATGAGTTCCGAGCCCTGCCAGCAGATGAGGTGGCTCAACTTATAGGCAGCGATCATCTCACTGTACCGTCAGAAGAGGAGGTAGGTGTCATCCACTAAAGGCTAGAAAATGTGAAATATTGCAAAGTAATTGAAAAAAAATCATATTCCATAGTAACTTCTGAAACCATATCCTCTTTACACAAACTAGACTACCTGTAATTTCAATGGAGCACTGCAAACCCTTCAAATTTATACATGTTTCCTTTTTCCTTTAAAATGTGATTGTGGTCAGGTTTTTGAGGCAGTTGTGTCATGGGTGAACGACAACCCTACAAACAGGCGTGACTACATGCCGGGTCTAGTGGAACATGTCCGCCTCCCTTTGCTATCACGGGACTATCTGGTCCAGAGGGTGGAGGACGAGCCAATAATTTAAATCTACAGCTCTGAAAGACTATTTAATTGAAGCCATGAAGTATCATCTATTACCAAAGGAACAGAGAATACTTATAAAGAATCCTCGGACAAGACAGAGGACGCCAATAGGTTTACCAAAGGTGAGTTGTCTTCGTGTAGAGTTTTTGCTTTCCATTTTAACCCTTGAAAGTTATGTTTGATATTATTTTATCATGAGGTCATCATCGACATAATGTCAACTGGAGTTGTGGAGATATTTTGTAGCTTTTGAAGAATTTAGAAGCTGCAGGCCTTATGTAGTTCTTGATGGGATGTGTACCTTTCTTCTAGTAGAATATGTAACCCTGTTCAGTGTAAGGTCGGAATGACCATTCATTTACCACTTATTCTAACATTTTGTAAGAGGAATGCTCAAATTGTGCCCAAAATACACTATAGTTATTTAGGTATTACTCTCGGGTTGGCATTATGACCGTGGACTTCCCTAGAGTTATCTCAATGTACTTTATCAAGGATCATGTTTTCATCGTACAGTGAATACACTTTAGTAGATAGAAATGCCAGACAGATTGTGATACACAGAAAAAGAAGCTGGGGTGGAGAGAATTGAGGAAAAACTAACTTGATTATATTTAGGAATTTCAATCAAGATTTTGCTGTCATGAGGTATGGTCCTAAATATGCAGAGATTCATATTGAGGAAAACGTAGAGCCAAATAAGAAAAGACATTCTGTGTTTATCATACAACTGACCATGATTCCTATATAGTTTATCATTAGCACACGTTTTTGTGTTTTGTTTCGTGCAGTTAATGCTGGTGGTTGGAGGGCAAGCCCCCAAGGCCATCCGTAGCGTGGAAGTGTACGACTTCAAAGAGGAGAGATGGACACAGGTTGCCGAGATGCCATCTAGGAGGGTGTAGAGCAGGTGTGTATTCTGTCATGTAGGATTGAAATTAGTGTTGCATCTAATTCTTAATATACGTTTGTATTAACACAATCCAAACAGATCAACAGTTCAGTAAATACCAAGAAGATACTGATTTCTTTAAAACAACTCCTCATGTGCATTATATGCACATCAATAACCTCCATGTCACACAGCTGTGCAAACAAACGTGTGTAATTCTCGCATTTGCACATTGAATGTTTATGATGTAATATAAAAATGTTGCTGGTTCAGCTCGGTCCAACTGCACATAGATTTTCAGTGCTTATTATGTGCCAGTCAATCTTTTTGAGGAAAGATAAAATATATTTAATTGGGTAAAAGATCAATTAAATCTACAGGTCATGCAAATAAATTGTGGCCAGCGTGGAAAAACTTAGTACGACGTAGCAACGAATAATGTAAAGCGTAGTCCATATCTGTGAAATGAGATGCAAGCACGTACGCTATGTCTTACGCTGAACGCTTATGTATGCGACAGGTATACAATAACGTTGGCCAAGATTCTTTGCTGGAAAACGTATAGGGTAGTGCAAATTATTTTATAAGCTGTCATGATTGGTTTGCTATTGTAAAATCTTTCATGGATTGTCTATTGTGAAATGAAGTACCATGCACTGCTATTATGGTATTTTCACATAGCCACCAGGAAATTCCCTTGTTGTATTTTGTGGTATTTGAGGGTTAGGGAGTCCAAAGACTTGGTATTTTGCGGTATTAAGGAGTTTCATATAAAATAAGGAGTGGAGTTTTATATGTGATTGGATTGTAACTTAACATTCATAAGACCATCATAGTGGTTATGTGATTTTTGTAAAATAATCTTAATAATAAAGATTTCTTTCACTTTTCAAAAGGTAGACAATTTTTGAAAGTGATTAAACCTCCAAAGATGGATATCCTGTACAAATATTTGTAATATATGTGTATAAAAAACATGAATGCATATTTGGGGTTGAAGTAGGGCTTGTTTCCACAACTTTTTTGCTGTTCCACTTCAGGTGTTTGTGTTCTTAATGGCCTAGTATATGCAGTTGGAGGTTTCAACGGCTCATTACGAGTGCGCACCGTTGATGTATGACCCTAAATAAGGGGACATGTGGTTCGTCTGTGGCCTCCATGGATGCTAGACGCAGCACACTAGGAGTAGCAGTACTAGGAGGCTTAATCTACGCAGTAGGAGGGTTGACGGTACAACAGGTAGGTTAAATACATGGTTCCATAGGGGATATGTTTTGATTTGGTGTCCATGGATGCTAGACGCAGCACACTAGGAGTAGCAGTACGAGGAGGCTTGATCTACGCAGTAGGAGGGTTTGACGGTACAACAGGTAGGTTTAATACATGGTTCCGTAGGGGATATGTGGTGGTTTGGACTCCATGGATGCTAGACGCAGCACACTAGGAGTAGCAGTACTAGGAGGCTTGATCTACGCAGTAGGAGGGTTTGACGGTACAACAGGTAGGTTAAATACTTGGTAACATTAGAGGATATGTTTTGATTTGGTGTCCATGTATGCTAGATGCAGTACACTAGGAGTAGCAGTACTAGGAGGCGAGACGCAGTAGGAGGGTTTGACGGTACAACAGGTAAGTTAAACACATGGTTCCATTAGGGGATATGTGGTGGGTTGGTCTCCATGGATGCTAGACGCAGCACACTAGGAGTAGCAGTACTAGGAGGCTTGATCTACGCAGTAGGAGGGTTTGACGGTACAACAGGTAGGTTAAATACATGGTTCCATAGGGGATATGTTTTGATTTGGTGTCCATGGATGCTAGACGCAGCACACTAGGAGTAGCAGTACTAGGAGGCTTGATCTACGCAGTAGGAGGGTTTGACGGTACAACAGGTAGGTTTAATACATGGTTCCGTAGGGGATATGTGGTGGTTTGGACTCCATGGATGCTAGACGCAGCACACTAGGAGTAGCTAGGAGGCTTGATCTACACAGTAGGAGGGTTTGACGGTACAACAGGTAGGTTAAATACTTGGTAACATTAGAGGATATGTTTTGATTTGGTGTCCATGTATGCTAGATGCAGTACACTAGGAGTAGCAGTACTAGGAGGCAAGACGCAGTAGGAGGGTTTGACGGTACAACAGGTAAGTTAAACACATGGTTCCATTAGGGGATATGTGGTGGGTTGGTCTCAATGGATGCTAGACGCAGCACACTAGAAGTAGCCCAAGGGGTACTAGGAGGCTGATCTACGAAGTAGGAGGTTTGCGGTACAACAGGAGGTTAAAATACATGGTTCCATAGGGGTTTGGTTTGATGTGGTGTCCATGCGATGCTAGACGCAGCACAATAGGAGTAGCAGTACGAGGAGGCTTGATCTAGCAGTAGGAGGGTTGACGGTAAAACAGGTAGGTTTAATACATGGTTCCATAGGGGGATTGTGGGGGTTTGGTACTACATGGATGCTAGACGCAGCACACTAGGAGTAGCAGTATTAGGAGGCTTGATCTACGCAGTAGGAGGGTTTGACGGTACAACAGGTAGGTTAAATACTCTGTAACATTAGAGGATATGTTTTGATTTGGTGTCAATGTATGCTAGATGCAGTACACTAGGAGTAGCAGTACTAGGAGGCGAGACGCAGTAGGAGGGTTTGACGGTACAACAGGTAAGTTAAACACATGGTTCCATAGGGGATATGTGGTGGGTTAGTCTCCATGTATGCTAGATGCAGCACACTAGGAGTAGCAGTACTAGGAGGCTTGATCTACGCAGTAGGAGGGTTTGAGGGTACAACAGGTAGGTTTAATACATGGTTCCATTAGGGGATATGTTTTGATTTGGTGTCCATGTATGCTAGATGCAGCACACTAGGAGTAGCAGTACTAGGAGGCTTGATCTACGCAGTAGGAGGGTTTGACGGTACATCAGGTAGGTTAAAATACATGGTTCCATTAGGGGATATGTGGTGTCCATGGATGCTAGACGCAGCACACTAGGAGTAGCAGTACTAGGAGGCTTAATCTACGCAGTAGGAGGGTTTGACGGTACAACAGGTAGGTTAAAATACATGGTTCCATAGGGGATATGTTTTGATTTGGTGTCCATGGATGCTAGACGCAGCACACTAGGAGTAGCAGTACTAGGAGGCTTGATCTACGCAGTAGGAGGGTTTGACCGTACAACAGGTAGGTTAAAATACATGGTTCCATAGGGGATAGGTTGTGGTTTGGTGTCCATATATATGCTAGATACAGCATGCTAGTAATCTTGATCTATCTGCAGTAGGAAGGTTTGATGGCACAGCAGATAGATAAATACCTGTTAGTGTTATAGTGTGTTCACTGCAAGTCAGAACATGACTGCACCCTGAGCTTCTGGTGGGGCACTGACCTGGACCCTGCTAGGGTTCTACAACAATCCATGGGCCTTGGTTGTGGGCGCTCTGGTCGCTACACTTGCTTCGTGGGTGCTTGCAGGTTTCTAGTTTTCAGGGTTCTTTAAGGTTGTATGTTGAGGATTAGACCCTAGGAGAGGGGCCTAGGGACCCTAGGGAGGGGCTCTCAACAATGAATTGTGCAAACCAACTTTTCCTCCAGCATTGTCCTACATTTGAAAGGTAATTAGGTAAATGCGACTAATTACGGATGACATTCAAAAACCCCCACCTGACATAAGAGGCAAATGTCAGAGAGTTTGTTTCTTTTGAGCCACTTTAATCTATTACCTTGCATAACAGATTTCTAGCCTTTTTTTCTTCAATAGTCACGCACTGATGTATGGTCAAAATAGGGGTGTACATGGTCGTGTATTTAGCTTCCATGAATGCTGCTTTCTGTATAACATGAAGTTGAAAGTAATGTCACAATCATGCTTAAATACCATAGTAATGCAGTTTGCATGTCAGAAGTGGATGTCCTATTTTGAGTATTAAAATATGAACTCGAAGTTGATTAGTCGTGGCACGGATAAGAAATTCTGATGGTACTATCATGATTATTTCCCCAGGTTTATGTACAGTAGAAGCTATGATCCCAAAGCTAACGAGTGGCATCCAGTGGCCAGCATGCAGACTAGACGTAGTAGGCGTCGGTTGTGGCTTGTACGTGGAGGTAAGGCGTATGGCCCTATACTTTGTGTAGTCTTGAAGTATGAAGGTGACGACAGGTGCGCGCATACCTAGTGCCGCCTTTCAACTTTGACTAGGGCAGCATTGAAAGTTGGTACATGTACATGCCCGTGTTGTTACTTCGTACTGCGATCTGGACAGGAGTATAGAAGGCTGGTTAAAAATATGTGTGAAGGTTATGCCCCTCACATTGTGTTTGTTTTATTCAAACAATTGCATTAGATTAGTAAAAGAAAGTAGTCTATATCTTTTCCAGACCATTTGTTCAGAACTTTCCACTTTGAAATTTTTTTTGTTCATTAGATGTGGTTTGAAACACATTTTACCATTTGGTAAGATAATTGAAAAGATAAATAATTGAAACCATTTTAACCATGGCCAAAATAATTTACAAACGATAGTCCCGCCTTCCACCATGCACGTGGTAGTTTTTGACCACACCCATGCTCCAGGAGCAGTTCTCATACACAACCTAAAGGGCAGCTATTTTTCTTTTTGGTCCCCCGCAAACTTTTGTTGGCGAAGGGGGGATATAGAAATGCTCTTCGTCCGTGCGTGGTGTGTGGTCCACGCGATATTTTGGGGAGCTGAGCAAGTGTGGGGGGTCCATCTTCGCAACATAGAGTATTCAAGTACACGTGGCCCTGGATCTGAAATGGGTCAGTGTTAATAGTCAAAGGTCAAATATGGTCAAAAAATAGGGTTAAATGCTACAAACCTTGTAAACACGATATCTTTTTATCTGAGCAGCAGTATGGGTGACCATCTTCGCACCATAGATGTCACTCAGTAGGCAGTGGATGAGGCGAGAGGGTAATGTCGCTTGGGGCAAAGGCAAATGCTGTCAAAAATGGTTCAAATATGGTCAAAAATAGGGTTAAATTGCTACAAACCTTGTAAACATTGATATCTTTTTATTGAGCAAGTATGGGTGCCCATCTTTGCACATAGATGTCATCAAAGTAGGAGGTGGGGATGAGTCGGAGATGGGTCATGTGGCTGGGGTCAAAGGTTCAAATGCGGTCAAAAATGGGTTAAAGTGCTTTTAAAAACCTTGGCATGTGTCGGATGATGAAACTTGGTGGCTTGAGGTCCCATATTGGATGCAAAAACTTTTTGAAGGTCATTCAAGGTATGGGGTGCGTCATTCAAGGTCAAATCAATAAACAAGATGGTGGATGATGAACTTGGTGGGTGCATTAAAAATTCAGTACCAAAAATGGTGAAGGTCATTTCAAGGTCGTGTGGGGTAATCCAAGGTCAACCCATTTGTATGGCCATGAAAAATGGTCGAGTTTATAGCAGCATTGAAGATTTTTCAAGGTCATTTCCAGATCATATGGGGTTCCATCTGAGGTCAAATCACTCCAAATGTTTGGCATGGTAATGAAACTTGGTGGGTGTGGTCACAACATTTCAGTTGTTGGAAATTTTGAAGGTCTTGGTCTCATTGTGGGGTCATAAATGGTTGTATGGGTCATTGGGTGTAGTCAGCATTTGAACCAAAAAATTTCAAGGTCTTTCTAGGTCATCTGGGTCATCCAATGTCAAAGGTGGTCATATCACTACAAATAGTTGTATGGTCATGAAACTTTGTGGTGTGGTCAACATTTAGTGCGAACTGGTGAAGGTCATTTAAGGTCATTCAGGGTCATCCAAAGTCAAATCACTACAAATGGTTCTATGGTCCTGAAAAACTGGGGAGTATTCACCTTTGGTACCAAAAAATTTCCAACATCATTTCAAGGTATCAGGTCTAAATCAGCGTTAAGTCAAATCACAAATAGAGGCCGATGGCTATGAAACTTATAGGTGTGGTCAAACATACAGAAATGAAAATTGGGAACGTAATTTCGAGGTCAAGTGGGTCCCCCAAGGTCAACTAACTACTAATGGTTGTACGGCCATAAAACTGTATCAATTATCAACCAACAATTTTTCGAAGTAATCTTGGGTCATCTAAGGTATTGCAACAGCTATGGAATGAGCCTCAGTGGTCGAGAACCACTCATTTCTACCACAATCTCCCTGTGATCCTAAAGTTATGTTACTTTCGCTCATTTTACTACCGCGAGGGGCGGGGGACCTTTGGGTGCGAGAAACCGCCTTGTCTTTTTTGGATTTTTCCTCTACCTGAAAAAATGATGAAAATTTTATCTATTTTAAAAGAAGCAGTAGCGAGATTCGAACCCAAGACAACTGTGTATCATGAGGTCAGCTACCTAAACCACAGACCAGCGAAAATTGGTGTGCCAGATTTGCAATGCTAATCATTGATAAACATTTAAGGAATAATTTATACGCTACTGCTATTTTGGTCAGTACTCAATATAATGAATAGCTCCACTCTGGAGTGCGGTTTCCACAACTATGCTGCAGGAGCATGGTGGGGTCAAAATCTCACACTGCCTCAACATATGCCATCAGTTCAGGAGGGTGTGTTGTTTCTAATGAAATTATTAGCAATCAAGAAATCTCAAGAATGTTAGCAAACAGAACTTCATGTTATAAATTGATTTACTAAACTTCTTCTAAAGGCTTGGAGAAATGGAAGCATGAATTAAATAAAGATGAACAATACACGGTCTCAAACCCCGGTCCTCTCTCAATACCTAGGCATGAGAGTTACCAGGGAATGCATTTACATGGAGCCAGTGGAAATGGGTCCAATTATTTTGGTCTCAATTTTCAAAATTCAAAAACCATCATATGCAGCACAACATTTAATACAAATTTAGTTCCTGCCTATTAGCAGTTCCACTCACAATTGTCATTTTGGCACTCAGGATTCGCATTTTTAAAAAGTAGGTTCGTTTGCTCGTTGTTGAAACTTTGTCATCTCTGGATTTCAAACCTAACAACAAAGAAAGATCATAACGCTTCTCCATATCTTACCATTTAGGACTATTGTTATGCTGTGGGAGGCTATGATGGTGCATCGAGACGTGCCTACAGTTCGGTAGCGGATATGATCCCACCAAGAACGAGTGGATGCCAGTCACAGAGGATGAGCACCAGGAGAAGCGGTTGCAGGGTTGGTGTTTGAAAGTACTAAAATGTCACTGGCTGACAAAACCATGTGAAATGTGTGAATTCAACTGTGAAAGTGCCACATCACAGGATTTTTACTGCATCAGTCCAATCAAATATCAGGGTTTATATTAGGAAAAAAAACAGTTTGTTTCCTGTAAGCCACATTATAACCCACATTTCTTTTTTTTTTTATTTACGAAATGATAAAATGGATCTTTATGGACCAAAAAATGCCTCAGAGATAGAAAAAAATTCAATTTAAAAAAAAAGAAAAAAAAAGAAGTGATCCCAAATTGATATGTTTTGTTTTATAAAACTAATAATTGTACAGTAACAACATATGGTTTCAAACTGCTTGTGTTTAACCATTGGTATGATTTGAGAGATTTTGAGGGAAATTCCTTTTCAAAAAAGCATTTGCATTAAGTTTTGGGCGACCTACTGGAAACCAAACTTGATTTTTTTGTCTTAGGCCACCAAAAAAAAAAATTGTTTGTTTGTCCATAGAGGCTACCGAAACAGTAGGTCGGACGATTTTTTTCTTTTTTAAATATGTACTTGAAACTCAATTCAAAGAAGGTAATAAATCAAAAAACACAACATTTTTTACTCTTGAACTCTTGTATTCAATAGACAGCGATTCAAACAAACTCGCCCAATGGCAAATGGTACATTTTTGGGGGCCGATTTTGAGGAGCTGATGATTCCAATAGGCTGTGCCGCCAATCCAGCCCACCATGTTAAACTGGCACAAAAATGTGTCATCTTTTTACTTGAAGTGGATTAGAAGGAGACTGGAATGGTAACCGATAGTTGGGAAATAGTAGTGCATTTTGGAATGTCTATTCATTTAAATTATAAGCCAGAAAAAAAACTCAATGAATGAACTAAGGCTGCCCAAAAACTAAGGCCCGTTAGGACTAATGAAGTGAAGTTTCGTTTTCACCTCCAAAAAAACTACGATTTTGTTGAGGATTTAGGATTTTGTGCGCCTTGAATTGACTCAGCGAAACAAGGACCAATGATAAAGGCTAAGTATCGGCAA
>JAMKCH010029642.1:0-17462 GCA_023653785.1 Ophioderma brevispina | reverse complement strand
CGCGAACCTTTCAATGGGTTTTTGGTGTGAGACCATTCTATCAAGATGAAATTTCATATACTTAACTCGTACTCATCCCCCTTAAAGACACTATCAATATCATGATCTGCTCAAATGATCAAAATTCTTGGATATTTACATGAATACAGGGCCCGCCAGAGAAATTGCGGGCCCGTGGGCATACTGGAGTTTACGGGGCCCCTTTTTTGTCAACTTCAGAACCCCCCTGGGGGCCTGCGCAGCGGCCATGGTGCAGGCACGTGGTGTGGGACTGTATAATGTGGTTGATTGATGCAACTTATGGGTTTTTGTTTGAATTTATTCTCTTTTTGTTATGGAGACTGGCCAGGGGGGTTGGGTGGCGCGAAGCGCAGAAGCCTTGCTATGTTCACTTTCCAAACGCAGGAAGATTTAAGCGAAACAAAAAGAAATTTTGTGTTTCACACTTTTATGATAGATGTATGATAAACTGTTTTTTTAAAAGTAAATATAGCTGATGGTTTTAATTTTGTTTCAAATATAATAATAAATTAAAAAGTTGTTCATGGAGAGTTCATATATAAGCGCCAGGGGTGGGGTGCAGGCACCGAAAGCGGGGAACCCTTTGCACTGTCACTTTCCAAAACACATTTTCTCCTGTATATTTGATAGAACAATTTGAAAATTGGTAAGTAGTCCGATCACTTTAATCTTATAATTCATGAACCCCCGTTTTAATAAACAAAATCTGAATTGGTTTTGTGTAATTTCTCAAACGCAGGAGAGGATCGCAACAAAAATATCATTACCGCGCTTAGCGCGAAAAAAATGAAATTCGAGGGTTCCAGATATTTGTCCTCAACGTCACACGTAAGTAGACCTCTGTCGCAGGAAGGGGAAACAGCCCCACCCCTGAGCCGGCCAATGCTCTCTCTTCTCTTTCTATTTCTCTTCCTCTCTCGCTCCCGGTCTTTCTCTCTCGCTCACATTTCTCTCTTCCCTCCATCCCGCCTCCTCACTTTTCTCTTCATCTTCCCGAATTTGTCAACCGCAAGGGCTAAACCTTTATTTTTGCGGTCCCTAGGACCCCCCGATCCCAGGGGGAAATTACCCCCTTTGACCCCCCCCTCTCGGCGGTACTGCATGAATAGCTTTAAATGTGAGGGATAATCATCGAATTTGTATAATTTATTTTTCCCAACTGAAAGAAATTGACATAAAAGACAGAACAAAGCCGTTTTCAATGAATCGCCATTCATTGCGTGTTGTAGTAAGTTGCTCCCATAGGACGTAATACTAAATTGTCGATTTTGTCGTTATAGGTCCTTTTGGTCAAACACTTGTAGGGTTATGTTAGGATACTGTTAAAAAACCTGCAAAATCTGAGTTTTTTTGATTGATTTTTTTTTCAATTTCCCGTATGCAATCACTGATTAGTGCCGTTCAATCTCTCATCATTTTCTACCTTTTTTTCTTTTTTTTTGTATTAATAATAAAAGTTTCCCAAGTCCTCAGTTGTTCTTTAATTTAGGCCTACCAACTCTGAGAGCAGGTAATAATTTTAATTCATTCTAAGTTAAAGTTGTGATTAGGCTCATGGTCAGCATTTAATAATTAGCCATCTGAATGCAATCAAATGTTTTTGCTCTAGAGCCTTTATTGCTGAGCACGAGTTTTAGCATGACATCTTATATTTCTCAGTTCCTACCATACATTTCAAACAACCTATTCTTGTATAAAAAATAATTGATTTATTTTGAGGTTGAAATCTTTCCACCAAGTTTCACATTATTTTGTTCGCCCCACATTCCATACTTTTTGTTTTCTTATCTGATTTTAATATATAGTGGATTTGTAATGTTGAGTACTACAAATACAGTGTGAGTCAAAAAAAAACCTACATTCAGATAAAAATAATTAAAATAGTTAAGAATTGTTTTTGCTCAAATGTTTTTGCATGTTTATAAAAGAAGTAAACAGTCTTTCAGAAAAACGTTTATTTGGGTGTCATTTGGACTTAGAGGAAGAAGACTTACGCCTATTTTAAGACTTAAGAGACTTAAAAATCCTTTTTGGCCGATTTTTGAGCCAAACAAGAGGCATCGTTTACATAGAGTAAATGGTCTTCAGAGTGATTTGAGTAACAAACATTAAAACAACCAAATGATTGTTAACAATAGAAGGTGGGAGAGTATTGAAGGATTATAAAAATAATCTCCCAGGATGACAAAAGAAAAATGCTAAGTAAAAAAATTGTTCATTTTCCAAATAAGAAATTCAGAGAGCTGGTGTAAGACCAAATTTTACTTTTGTTCGCAAGATCATGGTTTTTCATCATCCCAACAAAACTTGGGAGCAAAGTGAAACCATAGAAGTTTTGTATTCCGCTTGAAAAAAGCAGCGCGATATTGAATTTTAAGTTTTAATTCCGATTTATTTAACAGAAACTTCACTTTAGTTTTCTTCTTTGCAATTTAAATGGACGCTGATTATACTGTATGTGTGCAAAATAATTACCTTAGAGATGTAAAACTAAAATATCTAAGCATTCATTATGTTCAAACATGAACTGAACATTGATATGGGGTGGATTTTCAAAAACTGACTCTTTAGGAGTGAACAATGTAATTTAATTTTTAAAAAAAAAAAAAACTTATAATTAATTATTAAATATAGACCAGTTTTTCAACTGATATGTTTTTGTCGAAAGAAATCGATACCATCTGACATTGCATGTGTGAATTGTCTTTGCTATATGTGTTATGGTATAAGTCGGTGTCAGTCTCTCCGCCTTGTATGGCTAAAATCGGCCCAAACTGATTGTTAGGTCTCTGCTCCGCAATTGACATCAGTTTCTGAACCAAAAGTCCGAAAAGACCCAATAAACATCTTCTGATAGCCTGTTATATCTCTTAACACCAAAGCAAACATGAAGCAAAGAACGTTTTTAATCCCTTTTGAAAGAAAAAATCTTTTCTTAAAAAAAATTTAGGGTTTTTATTGACTCAACACTGTACATACACCACACTACAAAGTGGGTGTGCCCTAATTACTGAGATATTAAAGAGGGATGGCCCGAATTTGAGTCTAACAATTTTTCATCTTGATAGAATCATGAAGAAAGAGATACGAAGGAAGCACATGAGACTGCTTTCAAGCCAGGAAAAAATCCCCCTACTGCTTTTTCAAGCCAGGGGCTATTGATGGTATTAGTGCTTTTTAACCCTCTGATGAAAACAACCAATCGCCAATTAACTTTAAAAAAACACTTTCCATAAAATTATTGAGATACCATAGCCGGCCAATGAGACGATTAGATATCTTACTGATGAGCTGAGAGACTACTTCTTTGAGTAAGGCCGGGTATCAATTGGTGGTTTAACAGCTAGGAAAAGCACTTCACAAGTGTCAACTAGTTCGCTTATTACTAATTTGTTACACGAACACCCATAGTCTGACAAACAAAAACAAATATTTAAAATGTAAAACATGATGATGTTTGGCTGTTATTAACTGCAACATCATTATTGGCTTTGATCACTAACGCGATATAACTTTTACTTGTATACCAATAAAAATCTATCAACCCTCCAAATAAAGTTGTCAAAAAAACTCACAAAACACCAAAAAAGAGTAGCTATTGTTTTTAGAGAATCCAGGGGAGGTACACATTTGAAATTGACCTCAACTTGGACTTAATAATCTCTGACATCAGTCCTTGTTGTTTTTAAGCTATATGCAATGTCCACAAGATTTTAATGGCTGGACCAGTAAACTGCACGCGCGCTTAAAGTGATGGTGTTTTTATATGCACGCACAAAGGGGGCGTATCCTTGAACTCATGCGTAAAAAGCTGCATCAAGTTATGAACAATCACTGCGTGGAGGTAAAGAAATGGATTCTGTAGTCCTCCAAATTTACAAAGTTGCTGGCAAAATTTAAACTTACTGTTCTCCATCGAAGTCATAGTAAAAATGTACAGAGAACATCACAAGAATTTCCAAGTTAACCCTGCACTCAAGCGTCTCAAATTTAAAAGGGCAAAATTTTTTATCAGGCCAGACCGCAATGTTTCGACAAAATCCACCTTTGCATTACTTTCGTTATATGGACCCTCACGATTATTTTGTACTTCCGTGATGTACCTCCACTTTCCGTGTCATTAATTTTCAGGTGAAATGTGACTTTTACGTATATTAAACCACTAAACACTACCGGTCCACTTGTTCACCTTTAGTTTCAACATTTCGGCATTCAAACCTGTTGACATGCATATACACCTGGGCACAAAAATTATCTTGGCATTTTTTTGTTCGACCATATTGGTCAACGCCAGTACCATTTGAAAGTTTTTCAAAATATACATGTTATTGTCTAGGGTCTTGCTCTTTGATTTACTGCCTGGCTTGTAAAAAAACTCAGAATGGCCGAGATAGAATGCCGAACGACGCAAATCCCCATAACCAAAAGTTGCAGTTTTTTGGATTTTTCAATGGGCATATATTGCAGTGTAACTGGGACTGGACACTTGTACCACAATCAATAATTTATTGCATGTCGGCTTTCTCGCTCATCAGTCGGAAAACCTCTGTGTAAAATCAATACACACGTATTAATTGCATTGTAAGCCAAACACATGCTATTTGAAAAATACAAAACTGCAACTTTTGTTTGGGGGTTCGCGTCTTGCAGGGGGCTCTATCTCAGCCATTTTGCACACTTTTTTTACAAGGGGTTTAATGAAAGAGCAAGGCCTCGGGTGCACCAAAAGGTAGTATTTCAAAAACTTCAAATGGTCTGACTTTTGTCACAAACTGATTGAAAAACATGCGAGATACTTTGTGCCAGGTGTACGTGTATCTCGCATTGGTGGGAGGTCTACTAAACATTTTTAATAAAGAATAAGACCTCAAAGTTATCAAGTTTTATCCAAGTACTGCTATTACTATTCCACTATTTTACACAACTTTCCCCAAAAGCTTTAGGGGCCAAACTTTTCATGTTTATTTTTAAACTTGATGCATAAGCAAAATTCGGCATTACAGATTTTGTGATGCATTGTGGGTAGGGTATATATCACTCCAAACACAATGTCCTAAAATCTTGACGACGCCCGACAAGGTTGCTGTAGTTTTCCAATGTGTAGGAACTCTGCCGTTACCAAAAAATGCCTTGCTAAATTGCTATCTGAGTTTTCGTGATCTTGTTGCTGTTTGGTTTTTTTATACCTTTGTCCACCTTCGTATTATTTTTTGTCTCAATTAGAAGATAATTTGTAAAAGAACTTTCAAAACATATTGTTTTTCTAATTAACTCCCTTATTTGGAATCTCCTTTTTCCATGTCGATAATACAAATGCATCATCTTTTGGAGGCACAGATGACCCCCAAAACTAATTACACACAATGTTCTATTCAAGGCGATCCCGATGGTGACGTCATACGCACTGACGTCACCGTCGATCCCATCATGCTCTTCTCTTTTCCCTCAACCCATAGCTCACCTCTCGGGTGACACCAGTGGGGCTGGGTGGGAATGGATCGACATTGGAAAAAGGAGATTTCCAAATACCGGGATGTTTCGAACAACTCCCTCATATTTGAAATCAGGACAGTCCTTAGGGGTTTCCAATGTCGATAATAACAAATGGCATCGACATTGAAACCCCCTTTTTTTTCCAGACTAGCACCGACCATAGCCGTAGGAAAGTTTGTCGCCCGAAAAAGAGACTAACGCGATTCGAATAGAAAACCCAAGCGTAGAACGAACCTGAGAGCTACCCCTCAAGAGCGCCGCGGGTAGCAAACACCCTTGGATAGAGTGCTAAAGGCAACTAAACGCCTAGGGACAAGTAATAGCCCCACTTCGCTCCCCCATCCACCATATAAGTAATTCCGGATAAAGTCCCGGAATCGAACTCAACTTGAATAATCAGCTCACGCTGTTCGAGGCTGGCGCGAGAAAAACGCCGGCCTCAGAACTCAGATCCTCATGTAATTTGTTATGAGGAATTAGTGAGCGCCATCCAACATTATTTTGGATTTTGTTCTAGGCGGCGCCCGGTGAAAAGCAGTCGAACTTGCCCCAGCGCTGGTGGAGTGAGCCGTAGCATGTTCGCCGACGTTCACCGCATTGGCGCCATTGATAACCTCGCAGACCCAACGTGTTTTACGAAGGGTCTTAGTACGGAGAGGTAAAAATCGATTGCTCCACCGGACCACTATAAAAGCCAGTCCTCCTCACGTCAGAACCACCGATAATGTCAGCAAAACCAGAGGGTGCCCTGAAGCCAGGTCCCGTTCATCTGTAGAAGAACCCAAGCGGAAATGGAGAGTGGGCAACCGCAACGTCCAAAAAACTATAATTTTCCCGTTCCCACCGACAATGTGTGCAATTCGGGAGGCGCGAACGGCCTGACACCATCGCCAGCAGTAAAAATAGTTTTGGATGTAACAGCGGCCAGACTTTCGGATCCTATCGGCTCGTACGGCACTCCTGTCAAAACTCTCGTAGGGCGGTTCCCCCAGCATAATTGGCCTCTTTGGTAGAGGCGTTTTCAAAAAACTCATCAGCTACTCGGAACAGGCCCCGGGGCAGTTCCTCGGTGATTAAAACCGAACCGCCAACCTGAGATTTTTGATTGTGTTCTTGTCTAGCCCACTACTGATAAAGACTCAGGAATAGTCTGCGATCTGATAACAGATTAAGTGGCCGGACAAAATTATTTCGTCCTGCACCACTTAACGAAGACCCGCCACCGTCCACAATAAGTGACGTGTGTGGTGGACCTTCGCCAGCCCCTTGCCGCCAATCGGCAGTGCCAAGAGAAAAGCCTTGCGTCTGGGAACATTTCCTGACACCGCCACGCTGACAGAGTAAAATCACCAGATTCGTCTGGACATCCACAGTTGATTCCCACAGGACCTAGAGTCCCTCTGGAACGTCCGTCGTGACCCTGCAAGCAGGTTCACCACACCACGACGAAAACCACGCTTCGAGCCATAAGGGGACCACTAGTATTACGTCGCAGTCGACCCCTTCATACTAATACTACCCGACTCGTGTGCGTGTGATCGGGGGGAAGGCGTGAGCCTTCATCCCCGCCAGTCGAGAAAGAGCAGCATCCACGCCCATGCTCCGAACGCGTCCCAGGGAGTCAGTACGTCAGAAGCTATGGCATTTCCGGCGGACGCCAACAGATCTATCGACGGGGTCTAGAACCCGGAAGAACTGTTGCGCTACACGATGAGACAGCGACCACTCCATGAGGAGTCCCCGCTCAGGATAGACAGGCCGCAGTGACATTGTGAACGCCGGTATGTGAACAGTGAAAACGTGATCCCCCTCTCGATCTAAGCAACATCGATCAATAAGTCTCCGTTGAGGGGGGAGACAAGAGTGGAGATCTCGTTCCCCCTGCCATTGATGAGCGACACCGCCGTAGTGTTGTCGGATCCGATGAAGATCTTGCAACCGGACACCAAGTCCCGGAAATGATGCAGCAGATAAAACCCCTGCTTACAGTTCCAGGCCATTGATGTGAAGAAGACCGATCCGTGGTTTCCGACCAGCAGCCCGAAACTGTCTTTTTGTCCCGAATGTGATCGCCCCAGCCCCGACCCGACTCATAAGTAGCCAGGATCAGGCTGGGCTGGAAAGGAGAGAACTCCACGCTCCGGAAGAGATTGCTGGGCACCCTCCACCAGGAGAGGAGCGTCCCTCTACAATCGCAGTATCGGTTACCAGGTGGTCTACGCTGTTCGTGGACGGGCGGATAGAGCGGCCAGAAGGCGCAGCTGGCTTGGGCACATACGATGCAACCAGTAAGGCACGATGTCCACAAGGCTGGCCATGAGTCCCTGAACACGAAGCCAGCCAAAGCACAACTTGGCTGCCCCCCGGAAAGGAGCGTAGCACAGTGAAATAAGGCTACACGCTCGTTCTGGGAATACAAGGCCATGAAGATCCAGTGCGCCCTCCAGAAAAAAACTGGGAACTGCGGTTCGAAGTTGGATTTCGAAAAGGTTCACGAAGAGCCCCAACTTCATGACCCCAGCCCCACCAATTGGCGGAGCGAGAGCGGAGGTCCCTCGTCGGGCTGGAGATCAACAAGTCGTCCAGATAGGTACAAAGGGTGATCCCTGCCGGTCCAGAACAGCCAATGGCCTTGACCACAACGAGTGAAGACTCGCGGCGCCGTAGACAGGCCGAACGGGAGGTACCCGACTGGTACGAACTAGCTCTTGGAAAAGCGTAACCAGATTCGGTTCTCCGTTCGATTGATGTGGAGCGTGGCGTCACTTGAGATCAGATGACGTCGCCAACAGTGTGAATAGGCGGCGGAGAGTGTGGGCCAACGTCCCATCAGGCTTTTCTTTTGATTTAGCATGGCCCGCGGCCCGCCGCCAGTGAAATTCATGTCGCGCCAGTAGAATTCACCTGAGCTGGCCCGTTGGGCCAGTTGAATTTTAGAAATGTCGGTTTGTTAGGGGTCCTTGTATAAAGTCCAGTTTACCTCATGTGAATTTGGACATTTCATTCATTTTTTTAAAAGATCATCAGTCACTATTCAGTGCTGACTACCATGTACAAGTTTTTAACACAACCGAAAGGGGTGTTGTTCCCTCTGTCAATCAAGCGTTTTATGTGCATAGAAGCGAGGGCAGTAGGTCCCTAGGCTACGTGCATGAGTGCTGTTCAAGAAAAGTAATTATCTCCATACATAATTCATATAACATCGCACTATCACGCTGCTTCGCGCATTTAACTGCAGAAATTCAGCAGAAATGGAGCATTTCTTAAACAGGGACCGGCCATACAAGAAAACAGAATTAGAAAGATGTTCTATAGTAATAAAAAGATTTAAAACGAGTGAGTGTGAAAAGATAAAGGACCCAATTTCTCTTGGATATCTCCTTAAAGTGACCAACTGAAGACTGAGCAAGTAATGCTTTTTGTAGGATATGAGAAGTAATTTTGGGCCGCATTTATTTATTCATTATTTTGGGATGTATCCAGGGCCGTACGCAGGATTATTTTGGGGGGGGGGGGGGTTTTTTGTGTGGGGGACTCGAAAAAGTGGACTTTTTTCGAAAAAAAATGGACCTTTTAAGGTGAAAAGTAGACATAACCCCTAAATAGGTCCTTTTTTAACATTTTCTCACAAAATGGGATTTTGTATCAAATTTCACTGAAATTGGACTTTTTTCAAAAATTCAGCAAAAAGGGACCTTTTGCCCCTTTGTGGAATTTGGGAGTGCGGCCGCAACCCCCGCCCCCCCTGAGTACGGGCTGACTGTGGTCAAAACCATTAAATCGGCGCAAGTTGGGCAATGACAAAATTGAACAAAAAATGAAATTCAACAAACAACGTTTTATTATTCTAAATGAAAGACAGTACATCAAAGTTTCTTTTTGAAAAAATATAAACATGTAATCTTGCCGAACTTTTACTTTCCACAACACCTTCAACTTTAGGCTTGTATTTTCATTAAGTAACTTACGTTCAATCATGTGTTACAATAAAATGAAGATTTCAATTACAATCAACCAAGGTCCACTGTAATCCCTCACATGTTTTTATTCATTACGGCTTTATTAAGTTTTTTTTTTTTCTAGGTATTAATACTATTCCATTGATCTGAAAATTATTTTTGGGCACTTTAACTCATAGGTTGAGTCATTTAGAATCAATTAATACACATGACTCTTTTTTTGTTTCTTGTATTTTTATGATAGTTTACCCTTAACGTTGGTCTGTTGCTTTCAATGATTCATTGTTGCTTCTCTCACATTGGCTATTCATCACATGAATGATCAATTTCATTATGTACCTAAGGACATTTATGTAAAGTATGTTATCATAACGTAAGTTACACAATCATGCTACTGCTGTACATGGTGAATATCGAGGAGTTAAATTATTAATGTTTCTGTCTATACATGATCATTCAATGAAATTGTAGATTCTCCTCAATTGTTAAGGTATCCATCTCGGCGAAATGAGTAATTTTCTGACGGTCTTTGAATTAATTTGAAAATAAAAAATAATCCGTTGTAAAATTTTTTTTCTCAATGAGCAAAAACAAATGTAATGAATGCTATTCCTAATTAAAATACCTACCAAATCTCAATTGTTTCCCGTAATAATATCTGTCATGATATGCCAGATTATTTGCATTTCCAATATGGATTTGTGTTGTAAGAACTGTTTGGACAAGGGTCACTCGTTTCATGATTTTATCAAACTAACGCTTCTAGGTCCAGAGAATCCCATTTTACTTACAAAACGCTATACAGAAATAACATACAATGAATCGTCTTTCTGAATCATTGGGTGGGAGGTCATTTGCCTTTGACCTATGCATATTTTCCCCAAAATGTCAACTTTCTTGATTATACCTGGATATTAAATTACTTTGCCGGATCGTAACCGACAATCTTTCAAATGGAAACTGGAATAACTAATAACATCTGTTTGCTAATCGCTCACATTTATCAAAACGCTAAATGGCGAACGTTTTCATATCATTTAACACCACTAACAAAGTTTTGCTTTGAACCATTGGAACAATTGAATACCCGTAAGTATGTTTCATGTAAGATCACACCACTTATTCAATACCCTTGCAAGGAAAGCATTATGTTTGTTTTGCCGGGTAACGTAAGAACAAACAAGGGTCGGTCGTCGGGAGTCTTTGTTTTGTAGTTGGAGAGTTAGATAAATACATGTTAAATAAATCTAAATTCCGCGCTTTTTTCAAAATCTAAAAACATTCAACGGTTAACTTAACACTTTTATGATTTATTCCTGTTTTCCCATGCTGTCCAATAAAAAATACAAGTGGAATTGGTGAAATTTGGTGGAACAATGGGTCGGCGGATTTTTTTTTATCATATTTTTTTAAAGAAATAAAAAAAAATCAAAAGTCAAAGGTTTTTAGGTCCGGTTTGCTTAACGACAAAACACATCTTTTTATACCTTCTATCTGTCAAGATCGATTGTTTACCAACCTTGAAGAACAACACTCTTTCCATACACACCTGTCCGACGCAACCTGAAGTGGAGTTTAGCATCAGGAATTTAAGGTGTATCTCAAGTTTCCTCATTAAAGAACTACTTACCTTACACTATTATGCATAGGCCTGTTTCAACAATCTTATTTCAAACATAAACGTTGCAACACACTTTGAAATGGTACACTGGAACATACAACCGTATGATTAGTCTTAATCTTGAGTCTCAAGATTAATTGAGATTAATGCATTTCTCGTACACCTTGCTCATTCTTGTCCTTTAGCATGCCAGCCTGGTCTTCTCTTATGCTAAGATCTCTTGATAACGTTTCGAAGGCTCTATCTTGCATAGGATCTCCGTGTATGTTTTACCCACATAATCAATCTATTGGCTTTCGGCCATTTAAAACGAATAGATAATAAGACCGCATGAGTTACAGTTGTTATAAAAGTCATATAATATTGCAACTTCCGTTAACTTTTTAACTCTCGTAACAGTAATTCCGAAAATAATAGAATAACAATCACTCCTCATTACGTTAAGTATACGTTATATACTAAAATACTAACATGTATAATAAAAACACTTCATAGTAACAATAGTATAATCAACATGAATTCGCTAGTTTTATTTGTGAAACCCATACTTTACACATGTTTAAACATGCTTAGGTACATTTTTTACTAAATATTATGAATTCGCACTTGTCGAAACATTGTTATCATTATCCTTGAACTTCATTATATTGCCCGATGTTTAATACATACTTAATATCCTATAAAAACACATCACCAGATCTGAGTTGAAACGACGAAACTTACGTGAGTGATTATGACACGTACGTACACATTTATACCTATATTCTGTCTATATTTGCCCCCAGCAACTGGGGTAAAATATTCAAGTGACATGTTTTGTCGTTTTGAACCGAGCAACCGTATCCAAAGGAGTACCATTACTGCCTGAATATAAAAGGTTACTTGATTTAGCAGTTAAAACAGATACTTGCCTTTAAAGGGCAAAATCGTGGATAATCTTTCAGCTGATTCGAACAAGCCGGCTTTTCACTTAAATCCGTCATTATCGAGCTTCTCACGTTTGCAAGGAGTTCTTCGACGCATTATGCCGCTTCATAGTTTCGATCCAGCGACAGCAGCGGGTAGTCGGACGCTAAGTTGGTGATTTGATCAAACTGTTTGAAATAAGTAGTAACGTATGTTTCTAACTTGTATGTTTCATTTTAACTTCCACCGCATCCAATTAATATGTTAGAAATGCAAAAATGGAAATGATTCTAATAGTCACTCTAGGGTAATAGCCTGCTTAGAAATGATACTGTTTAAAAGCTACTCCTACCTTTCATTAAGTGTTTTGAAGTAACGTATGTTTGTATTTCTTAACCATACCGTTTTTTGGGGCTGTAAATTTAAAATCTTGAACGCCTTGCCGATTTTACCTACACCTACCTTGATGGCGTACTACCTGCCTTTCGTATGACGACCAACAAGAATATATATTCTAAGTAAATTAGCTAATTTCTCATGTGTACCAACGCATAATACATCATTATACTGGATGTGGTAACGTAGGTTTCCTTAGGTTGCGACATAATAATCATATTTTTAAGAGGCCAAAGTTAATCAATTCTATTCAATTTGTGCCTATTTCCATCTTATGGAGTATAATTTTCATTGAAATATGTGCTTCAAATTATTTGGATCTGAACAGGAACAATGACATGAAATGAAACTATTTTTTATTTTCGACATGGTTTTTTGGACTAAACTCTGTAATACAACTTTCGAAGTTGAAAATACAATTACTTACGAATCACAAAAGTGTCATATAACTTTTTACTTTTTATGTTAATGTTCATTAAGTAAAGAAATTTCGATTTAAGGTAAATGAATTTTAGTGAAACGTGAACTTAATTCATGCTACACGGTTTTTTACAACATTGCTCCGATTTAGTTTTTGGGACGCCTGTATACAAACTACAATGTAGGTGATGGAAAAACATTTAAGTGTAAAGTCATGCAAAAAACACAGATACGGAGGACCGCGTACGGGGGAGGGGTTCGGGGCACGTCTGAAATGGCGATATGGGTATGTGCGTCATTCTAGACTCCCAGTTCGCAGGCTTTTTACAGTTCTTCTGTTTTAGCTAGCCAGATTTTTGCCACAAAAGTCACAGATTTTAGCTCATGGGGAAATTTTGCCGGTTCATCATCATCTCCACAACCTAAAATGCAGTTCTCAAGTCCATCTATTTGAAAACAAAACAGTTCCGAAGACCAAATTTATTTAAAATTCAATCCTCAAGCCCCAAGTTTGGCGCTTTGCCCCTACCCCAACCCTAATTGATGCTCTCAGGACGAGGGTCACATAGAGGGCCATTGTATTTTTGCATTTAGGCCAATTATCAAAGTTTGGCGTAAGCAAGGAATTCCATGACCCTAGCGTTGAAATGGTTGGGGCAGTGAGTTCACTGCAGGGCCCAGTAGGTTTCCTCGTTCACACTGGTCCGCCGGAGACATTAAGAAAAAAAATTAATCCACCCCTGGTACCACCCATCCTACAATTCAATGAAGACCTTGAGCGGCTTCAGATTGAATATTGGCCGCCAATCGTCCGTCTTTTTGGGAGCTAGAAAGAAGCTCGCCCAAAAGCCCCCTCGAGAATCGAGAGGGATAGGGACGATTGCCTGCTTTGCGGTCGAAGGTCCGCTATTGAAGCGAACCTGATCGCATCTCTGAAATGCGGGAGCCGCGTGACCTTCCGGACAGAATGACGGGGTGGAGTAGCAGTGGAATTCCAGCCAGTAACATCGGATCCCCCCTCCTCACCCAGCCCTCGCCGACATTCTCGCAGCGATGCTGATATTGATTAAGCGGCCGCCCACCGGAGGGTAACCCCTGGCGGAAGCTCCATGGACAAAGGTCCCGGAGCAGCGGTTGCCAACCCGTCAAATGCCAGGCTCCTTGAGCAAGAATGCTAAAAGTCTGGCTCTCCCCCTTGCCGCGCTTTCGCTTGGCCCCCCAGACGTCCCGGAGGATGCCTTAGAGGCTGGCGGACCAGTGCTCAAGCCCACGCCCGCCCCGGGTGCCGGCGGACGAGCACTGCCGACAGCACGCCAGGTGCAGTTGCCTGCACAGGAGGAGGCACCATCCCCGAAGGGAGAGCGCCAACCGCGGCCTGGCGAACCTCCCGCCCGACGGGGGAGGCTCAGCCGAGCCCAAGCTACCTCGGTCCCGAGAGACCTTAGGCGGCCTGCTGATGCAGCCGCCTCCCCCGAACGGTAGCACCAGTCCCAGCCCGGTGAGCTTCAAGCCCCGAAGGATGAGGCTTAGCCAGGCATGAAGCCCCTCTGCCCATCCGATGGGACTGAGCAGCGCTCCAATGCGCTCCCACCGTGGGGTTCAGCCCGGAGGCGATCCCATTAAGGAGCACTGGCCGCCGCAGCCGCCGCGGTGGGTTTTGGTTGCGGCCACCATCGGGACCGAAGCCCCTGCCGTGCTCGGGGGAGCACTACAAGCCTCCCTCCGCCTTCACAGACGTAGCCCCCCGCGCCCGTGCCAACCCGCATACGGAAACTCCTTGTGAGAATTCCTGTTCGCCCTCAAGCAGATTCCAGTGAATCTCGCTGCTATCCCACACGTATAGACAGGCAGGGACTCTCTAGACACGCTCAAAGGCGCAGCAGTCTGATGGTGATCCCCCAAAGCTAATTGAGCGGACATCCCCCACAAGCAGTGCTTGGTCATTAGAAGTGATAGCACGCACATACACTCAAGTAACTCGAAGGACCGTAATTTACACACAAAGACAGTCCTTCAAGAGTAGGACAAAAGAGGAATTACTGTAAGACCAAACAAAGAAGAGGGCGATCACTAGGATAACGACCTGAACTTCAAGGATAGCCTTGGAGGTATTATGCGGGGGGGGGGGGGGGTCTAGCTATAGAAAACGCTGGCACAATGGGCTGGCTGGATCACGTAACTAAATTCTAAAGAACGCCTTACAAGGAATAAATCGATTTTAACTAATAAAGACTAAATTCCTAAGACAAGGTCGGACACTCCATCGGATAGCCTTGTCTGGACACATCTGTAGGCCACAAAGAATTGGAGTTGCGAAACTATAACCCTGAACACTGATTAACAGTCTAGTGAATTGACTGACCATTTAAGATAAATACCCCTACTAAATGGAGTTTTTATTCTACGTATATTTAAAACTGGATATAAAACGCCAAAAAATTGTTACAGGGACGGCCTCCCTCGCTAAGGAGAGCTGTATAAATGCCGTCCGAACCTTACACATAAAAAGTGTGTACACCACCGACCAATCAAATTGACTAAAGTAGTTTTATAGTTATATTGGGAATTTAACCGGGTTTCCGAATTGGCAGTCCAAATCTAGAACCTGCGGTTTCAGCGAATCTGACCAGAATTCGCCGAAATCCCAATCCAAATCCTAAAACGGACTCAGGACATACTACGTAAACTTAGAGTTTTCACCCTAGTCCGGCCGAACAAATACCAGCCAAACCTTGTGATTTCTACTCGAATCGGGAGCTAACAGATACATCTCACCGGTCAGTTAGAGCCCCAAAGTGGAAGAGAAGAGCATGATGGGTCTCCGTACTTCAGTGGTATGACTCATCAGGGATCGCCTGAATAAAATTTGTGTATATTAGTTTTGGGGGTCATCTTGTCACCAAGAGATGCATTTGTTATTATCGACATTGGAAACCCTAAGAGATTGCAAATATGAGGGATTAGGAAAATAAATGGAATGTACATGTAGCTGCTTTTTTTGGTTTCAATGTATGGAGAATTACAGCAACCTCATTGTGTTTAAGGATTAATGACCCCACCCAAGAAAATCTGACATCCAGTCAACCGGACGTCGACCATAAGGCAATAGGCTTATTATACCAAAACAACCCAAAAAGCATATTATGTAGGTCAATCACACATTTTATGTACAATGTTGTAAACTCTCAATTATGAATGGATAAGATGATTATCAGATCATTTTTTCACCTTTAAAATTTTCAGATTCCTTTTCTTGATGGAGGCACTGGCATCAATCAAATCTGTGAAGGGATTTACCTGCAAAAAACAATTAAAAAAAAATTGTTACTGTTACGGTTCATCTTGAAACCAATTTACATACAAGTACTGTGAATCGGTTGCAAAAATAATGCAGATAGATGTAACAGAGGGATACTCCCCATTTTTCCCTCCTTTCCCCTTTCCCCTTAAACATACCCTTCACACGCCAAAATTTTGTAACTTACGTTAACTGGTTTCCACTTTTCTCTTCTCCACCTCCTACGTCCTTATGGTCCGCCGCATGCCTCCCTTTCACTATTCCTTGTGGATTTCTCGTGACAAATTCCCACCGAACCACCCCCGTTCAGGGGTAAAGATCCCTTCTCTAAATAAATTGGTACTAAAACTTTTGGTTTTTGATTCAAATTTCCAACCCAAATTTTCTTGTTTCTGCTACCTTAGGGATATTACAGTCATTGGATAGGCCCTTCTGACAAGTTTCATGGAAAATCCCTGAAAAGTTGTTTTCTATTTTCGGGGGGGGGGGGGGCAATTTTTCAAAGGGCCTCAAGCATTAACTGTTAGAATGCAAAGTTTTATTAGGGCACAGGCACATGGTACCAGGGGCACCCAGGCAAATTGCCCTAGGTGCCTTAGGTTATTTTGGATCCGGGGGGGAGGGGGGGAGGGGGGGGGGAGTTGGAATTTTTGGAAAGACCTTCAATGCACTTACGCAATGGCAAATTTGTAAGCAGAAAAAAAAACACTCCTTCCCTGCTAACCATTCCAAGTAACCTACAGTATGAGAACAAACAATTATTTTCCTTACTAATTTCTTTTTTTTTTTATTTGAACAATTGCTTGCTAATTGCTTGAACATATCAAGTGTAAACTCGGAATTGGCACACTCTATTTTTTCATTGTTGTGGACTGATTATCAGCATGCAACGCGAGCATGGAAAGCGAGTGACAGTGACGTGTTATCCTTGAACTGACAAACTTGTTATACCCATGTAGGAAATGATAAATTTGTGTAATTGGATCAGAAAGTTCATAAACTTGTTTTCCTTGATTATCTAACACCGCATGCTATGTGGGCAATCATTTTGAATATTCTGATGACAATTATAACCCTCCTGTGCGCGCAAACTTTGTTTACAACAAGGCCAATCTCAATTGCATATATAGGCCTATAAGCTGATTAATGGTGTACCCCCTCATCAGATGTTTGGGAATTGTGTGCATGTTCACATTATATCCCCTATCCAAGAACATTTTTTGGGGGGGTGTTGAAAATCTGCCAAAACGTATTATAAAAAAATAATTACAAGTACCTTCAGATTTTTAAAAAAGTCAACTTTTTATGAAAATCTGCAATTCTCTCTTAAGCAATCTGTAGTCACTCA